>ML788310.1:517200-550171 GCA_009831015.1 Picea engelmannii
AGGGCCCATAGTGATAATAGTGGAGGCCATTCAATGTAAGGTGGACTAGGTCCACTATATTATTAAATAAGGCCCACTATGGTAGTTAGATATAATAAATGTAAGAGGACTTCTTAGAAGGTTCTACTTCTAGAATATTCCTCTTCTATAATGTTCTTAAGTGATGGTAGCACTATATAAAGGGGTTCAAGAAATGTAATGGGACATGAAGAGAAGTATTGTATTTGGAGCGGTAGCTCAATAGGAGGAAGTCCCCTCGAAGAGGCAATTGAACAGGAGAGGATCTCTTCCATAATAGGATCCATTGTATGGTGTTTCCCTACCCTAAGGGTTTGATATAATAAAGTGTGGTTTCTTCTATCTTGCTTTGTGGATCTATTGTGTATTCAGTATTTGTGGTGATTATATTTGTATATCTATTCAGGTTCTTAACACTCTTCCAGTCCCTATAGAGAATGTTATTGATGCCTCCTGCATCTAATAGTCACATCATTGAGTCTATGTTGTCGGAGTCCACCATATGTCTCATGCTCTTGTTCAAAAGAATTCTCACAACCTACGTCGACCACTCCTCAGAAATATTGACTTTGCATGTCGACCATACCCTCAGTTTGTCTCAGAATCACATGATACTATGGTCTCATCATGCACCCTGGCCCTACTTGCATCATCGGTAGGTCACCTTGAACCCAACAATTGGCATTTCATCATTGGTCATTGACTGGGTGGTTTCCCTTGTGTTCAATGGCAAGACATCTATTCACACTTTGTGATTTGTTCAATGTCTTAGATACCATTAGCCTTATTGATGGTTATCTTGCCTTTGTCATCTTTTTTCATCATTGGTTGTTATTCAGAGGGTCTTTTTCATGTACCTCTTGCATTTTATACACGCAAAAGATGCATAGGGCTATTGGTTCGTGAACATGTTCTTCATCCGATCTCCATCAAATCATGAAGCTCCTGCTTTGTTCCTCGTGCTGACTGATGAGAGATGCCTTAATTATCTCCTTTCAGTGGGTCTCTTTCCATCGACTTCAGCTCATCTATTCTGGATATGGGACCTAGAGTTTTATGAGAACCTTGAGGCTTGCAGTCATTAGTGGCAGGCTCTCTCACCATTGACAGATGGGAATACATCAATGTCTCTTGATCAATGGATTTATCAAGTGTTCGACACCGACTCCTTTATTCACACTTGTAGGAATGTACTCGGTGCCTTAATACCTACTTTCATTATTGGTAGGTTTCCTTGCGTTTGTTAACGTTATACCTCAATGATCAGTAGTCAAATGATGTCTTGTTATGTTCGACCTCAACTCCTTTATTCACATGATGTAGACTTGCACCCTTGGCAGATACTGTAGAAGACTTGAAGACATCACTATGTGGCCACATCTTTCCTAAGTTGTTTCTTCCCTTTCATTGGACCAACACCTGTTCGACTTTAGTGATCATGGGAGATCAGATTGTACTTCATGGTATAAAGATATCTTCAGATTGATATTTGAAATTGGTTTTCACTGGGCCTTGCTCGTGACTATGACAAATTTTGACATATAACCGCAATTGTATCTACCTATTCATGGCCACAGACACTTATTTGGTATATTTTTTGCATGGATCTGCATTGTATTCTTGGCATCCATATATGCAAAATCAATACAAAATGTCATAAGAAATAGAGTTCATCCAACTGGTTCCCTACCATTCCACTCCTGGGTTATTCATAATGTATTTCAGCCATCACAAATACTCTTATGATCTCACACATTAGGGGGCATCTGTTATAGCAAGATTTGCCTCACCATTGCTATCTTGCACATAGGGCCTTTTTCCATTTCCCTATCTAGACTTATCATCCCTTTTTGATGAATCCAGAGCTAAAAGTATACAATTTTCCACATATACGCGCCCTATCAGCTATACAACAAGAATATACGCAGGTTGCTCCACTACAACCTGTGTACATCAGGATTTGTGCTAAAATATAAAAAAATAGGGTTAGGTTTCCATGTCACAACAAGAGATCTCTGATCCTTGGCCTTCCATATACTGGAAACGTTCTGACTCGGCCCTTTAGTTGTATTTTGAAGGCTATAAGAGAACAATTTCGAGCTATGGAAAAGAGGAGAAAGCATTCAACTTTGAGAGAAAAGTTACTCTGGAGAAATTACTTCATATTGAGTCTACATCCCTTTGTCCCTCAAGTCTGAACATAGTGTTCAGCCCCCAAGCTCTTTCCCTATTATTAAGAGAATCTCATTGTCTCTCTCTTTTGAGATTGCCTTTGGTAGGGGATTGAAGTGGTGGAGACCCAACTGGAAGGAACTTGGTTTCTTGGTTTTGAACCGTGTCGACATGGAAGTCTGTAATGTTGACACTTTTGTTGATCATTTATTAATAGAAGTACTCCTTTCCCGTCCTATTGGTATCATGAAAATATATGATTATTATCCATGGGCATGTTTGTAATGTTTATTAATGGATTATGTTATCTAATGTGTTAACCCCTTTACATCATCGCTATATACTTGCTTTTCTTGTTTGTTGAGAACTTATTACAGGTATAAAGCTTTGGGTCAAAGTGCCCAACGGTGGAACATCATCAAATGTGGGATCGAGGTAGGCCTCTTTCTTATCTTGCACATTAGTTTATATAGCATACAATGGAATTGAGATGATTTCTGCAGTCATACATGTCTGTTGTGGTTTACCCTTGGCCATAGAGAGTTTTTCCCTCATAACAACCTCCCATTCCAAGTGAAAAACAAACTTTTCTCTGCGACCTAGCTGTCTTGAAAACCATCATTCAAGACAATCGTTGGATACTAGGAGGGAACTTCAACATTACTCTTTCCCTTGTAAAGAAAAGAGGGGGAACACGCAAACCAGATCAAGATTGTGAAGGGTTCCAATCCTTCATAGATCCCCTTTGACTGGTGGATCTAGAAAACAAAAATGGGATTTTCACCTAGTCAAACAGGTGTTTAGGCTCTCATTGGTGGCTTGTCGTTTGGACCGTTTCCTTGTCTCAGAAAATTTCTTTTTAGAAGGGAATATATTTGACTCTAACATTCTCCATGTTTTCGGCTCAGACCACTAGCCTATACAAGTAGAGATAGACATTACTGGCACTCCTAAAATAACCCCTTTCTGTTTTGAAAAATTATGGCTGGCCCATCGTGACTTGTAGCAAAATGCCTCCAGGTGGTGGGCGGAAGCGGCTATTAATGATGGTTATTTGATGTATAGATTCTAGAAAAATCTTAAAACTTTCAAACAAAAGATCAACTACTGGAATAAAAACACCTTCGGTAACATATTCCAAGCTCAACAAATCCTTGAGTAATGAATGAAATTCATTCAACAAACTTCAATCCAGCATGGAGCTTCGGATCAGTTGCTTGCTGAGGAGGCCCAAATCAAGATGCAACTAAATGAGAGACAAATGTAAGAGGAAACATTATGGCAGAAAAATTCCAGGGTTCAATGGATAAAAGAAGGTGAGTGAAACTCTAAGTTCTTCCACCGATCAATGATACAAATAAGGCACACCAACAAAATCACTAGGCTAGAAAATGACCAAGGAAAAGCTCTCGAAATCCATGAGGACATAACACTTGAACTCACCTCCTTCTACAAAAAATTACTTACTGAGCCCTACCCAGACAGATTGGATTCTATCTCTAGGATCACCAGACATATCCCCAAGATAGTAATGAAGAAACAAAATGAGGCCCTGCTTCATCCCATTATGCAAGAGAAGGTGGATCAGGCAATAAAAGATATGTCAAATGGTAAGGCTCCAGGTCCAGATGGCTTCACCATTGATTTATTTCACCATTATTGGAAATTTGTTCGGGAGGAAGTCTGGCAGCTAAATGAAGAGTTGAGGACATCTAAGGATGTGCTCACAGATTTCAACGCTACCTTCCTCACTCTCATTCGAAAAGAAGAAAAATTTGTGCACCCATCGCAATTCCGCCCCATAGCTATGTGCAATGTCACCTACAAAATTATGTCCAAGGTAATTCCTCTTCATCTAAAACATGTTCTTCCTTTCATTATATCGCATGAACAAATAGGTTATGTGGAAGGTAGAAAAATCTTGGACAACATCCTCCTAGCTCATGAGGTGATCCACTCCCTTCGATCCACATGAACCCCTGGAATGCTCATCAAGCTTGATCTCTCAAAATATTTTGACAAGCTAAGCTGGCAATATATGAGCTCTCTCCTCCTAGCCTTTGGATTATATGAAGCCTAGGTGGATTGGGTTCTTAATCTCAAATCCTCAGCTTTATTTTCCATTTTGTTCAATGGGGCCCCCTCGTCTCCCTTTTCCCCCTTGTGAGGCATCCGCCAAGGCAACCCTTTGTCCCCTTTTCTCTTTGTTATAATGGCAGAAGGTCTCAGTCGTAGAATCAAAGTAGCTATTGAGGAGGGATCTCTTACTGGTCTCCCCCTCCATGAAATTACAAACCCCCCCCCGCCTCTCACACAACCAATTTGTAAATGACAACCTCATGATGGGATCACCCACAATCAGAGAGGCTCTCAAGATCAACAACATACTCAATGACTTTTGTGAGGCCTATGGAACTTCCATAAACCATGATAAATCCCAAATATGCTTCTTCAACACCCCCCTTGTTTTCCAAATTCACATTTCTCTCCTTCTATGCTTTGAAAGTACTTCCCTTCTATCAAAATACCTTTCCATACCTCTCATTAACAATGCTCACAAGAAAACCTCGTGGGATAGCCTTCTGGACTCCTTGAAGATGCGGTTGTCCTGCTGGACATTTCTCACTTAATTTCACAAGTAGACTCATCCTCTTGAAATCCATCCTCCATTCCATCCACATCTACTCATTCTCTGCCCTTTCTGCCCCCAATTTCATTCTACAGGCTATTAGATCTTTGCAAAACAAATTCTTCTAGAAAGGTTGTAAAGAGGAGAAAAAATGGGCTCTCGTCTGTTGGGACAAATTCTGTACCCACAAAATTTTTGGTGGTCTAGGCCTCCGAGATCACCTCCTTCTAAACAAGACATTTGGAGCTAAAAATTGGTGGCATTGGTTAAAGTACCCAGAGGTAGTTTGGGCCACTCTCTGGCACTAGAAATATGTGCCCCAGGCAATGATCCAACAACTCATCCGATGGATGTATGGCCCTGATGGTTCCCTCATTTGGAACGTTTTCCAACAGAACAAACTTCTTATCCAACAACACACATTCTGGGAAATTCGTGAGGGTCGGAATGCTCTCTTCTTGATAGACTCATGGCACCAAATGCCAGCTCTCACGCTCAATGAAAGCCTCCAGGAGCTCCATACCATCACTTCAATGCGATCTCTCAACTATGTGGCACAATTTATCTTACCCAATTGTTATCAGACTAATCGATAGGTGTAGACACTAACAGATCTCCCTAGATCCACCTGGATCTACAACAAAACAGGACAGGACATGACTCTTTCCCTAATTTTTGACCATTGAATTAGCTAGTAGGGAGGAACAAGTAACATACCTTTGTATTGCTTCCTAGGGTCTCTGTTGCTCCCGCTTTGCTCCGATGATCTCGTGAGGTCTAGACCAAGACAACACAAACCAACCAAAGTGAAGATAGAAAAATATGTTCAACTATCAACTTATGTGTATGATCAAGGAATTACACAATAAAGTGAGAATATCTTTATGGGAAAGGGACATGCCACTGTATCATATTAATTGAAAGTAGAACATTACAACTTGATTGCCTTGATGTCGCAAGCTCCCTTTCAGTGTCTCTTGGCTCCAACACACACACTTGCTCAATCCTTGTATGAAGAAGAGCAAATCCTCTTGATAGACTTGCTAGAGTCTCCAAGCTCCTGTTCAAGCTAAGTCCTTCACACAATCTTTCACCAATTCTCCAATGAATCTTGCTTAACCTTTTCCATGAGAATTCCATCAATATATAGGAGAGAATGAGATGGTTACTTAGATAAGAATGATCCCACAATATCAGGGAATCCAGTACAAGGATAACCATTTGAATGCCAACCCATTCTTCTAGAAGATTCTCTTCTAGAACCATCTAGAATCCATCTTTTTACAAGATTTAAAATGAGTACACACCCTATCTATTCAGCACAGTGCGAGAAGTTCACACCCTGGCTTAAGGCAGCCTGCGAGAATGGGTCATTCTCGCACCCTGGTATACTAGCAACCTACGAACCCTCTTCAAAAGTGAGTTTTCTGGGAAGAGATGAATGTAACTTTTCTCAGGAGAAAGTTATTATGAGGAGCCTGAGTTCACCATCATTAATACATCATCATGATGACCAAAATCATGGGTAACATAATTCCCCCCAAAGTATGAGGCCGGAACCAGTGACGGCCAAAAGACTTTGTAAGCTGCATGTGTGTGTTGGAAACCAGGAGCACACCTAATCGGAAACCTACAAACACCCAAGCATCTGCAAAATATCATATATATCAATTCTAAGGTAGGCATTCCCATACTCAGATCACAGACGGATGACATTGTAGACATAGGTCATGGCCACCAATCATACACTGTGGATCCATGCCATCAAAATATAGCATAGCCACCAGGAATACACTGTGGATCTATGCGAGAAAATTCAAATTGAGACGACATAGCCATGAGACATACACAGTGGATCTATGTGTCACAGATTATACATATTCCATCGCAACCTGGACAAAGAGATGATATCCAGAGTCTTCAATCTTTTCCCCCAAAAGTACGAATCTAACCATGTGATTACATGTGTTGAATTCAAACATGGTAGAAACCACTTGATTACCGGTCATTGATGAAACCATTAACAAGTGCAAGGGAAATCACCTTTGATGTCAATGACTCCCAAGGGACACTAGTACAATCCCTCGAATGTGAATGAATGAGTTGAAGTCGAACATTTGACAGCATATTTCAATCAGGGGTCAATGATGTAAACCCACTGTCGAAAGTGAGGAAACCTACCATTGAGGCATGCAAGTTCCAAGGTACCAAAGAATTTCTAAGTCTTGTTTACAGATAATGAGCTGAAGTTGACGGAACAAAACTCGTCACAGGAGGGCCTTGATGTATCCCCTATCAATGACACGGAATGAGTAACAGATTTTGAAGGTGAAACAGAGTATGATGTAAGTTGAACTGGACACAGGGAAGGCCGACACAGAGAGAATTGACAAATGTAGATGGCCGACTCAATAGAGGTTTCAGATGAACTTCTCTTGAACATATGAATGACACGACCAATGATTTGGCAGCATTGACTCAAAGACGACATAGGGAATGACCTTGTAGCAAATCGAATGAGAGACAGATGGATTTCCCAAACCGGCTTCAAATAATGAATAGGGGGTGTCATGTTCAAGAGCAACACTTACTACCAATCAATATAAAGATGAAAACATATCCCTTTCCCAAATTTCCCCCCACCATTTTTGGCGAGTACCTCTTTATTTTTACGCAAGCTTGAGGAGGATAACATATGCTTGTTGATATAAGCTTATCCTTCAGATAAGTCCTTCGGAGTATATTTAAAGAACCCTAAGAAGGAGTGGTTCGGTCCCATTATGGGTCTGTTGATGTTTGTTTAATGAGTCCAAAGATAGAAAAATCGAAGGTTTTTCATGATTATAGAGTTTGGAAAAACACTTAAAAGAGAACTCTCTCAGTTCCTTTTTCGTAAAATACTCTGATGAGACTGAAAAATAGATAAATTATCGCTCACCAGATGCTTTCTTCAAATTATCGAGCGTGAAAATAGCAAGGTCGTTCGTCTATCTTTTCATGTTTAGAGAGTTTGAAAAGAGCTTAAAGAGGACTCCAGGGGGGTTCCTTTTTCGTATAACCTTGTTGAGCCCGAAAAAGTGATAAAAGTATGCTCGATCGCGTTCTCATGTATTTTCGAGCGTGAGAACGGACAAAGACCTAGCTCGAGGTTTTATACAAAAACCATAAAAAGCAATCAAAACATGCGATGGAAAAAGAAAAATTATGTTCGCATCCCGGTACATGACCATCGAAGTCATTACACCTGCAAAAGTTACACTCAAAAGGGCATTAGGGTTTAGGTTTTAATAAATAAACAATTATTAAAAATTAAATAACATGGTAAAAGTCAATATAAAGAAATAAAAATTATTTTTACCATGTCATTTTCACTTTTCACTATTTGAGCCCCAAAACCCCTCTTTTACCCTCGAAATTCGGCGTCAGATTGTGGGAGTTATGAGCATCCATTTGACGAGCTGTTAGTGACAGTGAGGTAGGCTCTTTTTCCTTTACTCTTTCATGGTTTTATTTTGCATTTTCATTGGTTAAAACTCATTTTTTGAGTTTGTTTTGTGAGCCCTACTTGCGCTCAGCCATTCTCGCAGGTGGGCTACATGGAACCTACGAGAATGGGTCATTCTCGCAGGTGATCCCACAACAGCCTGCAAGGTTCTCGCACTATGCCTAAAGGGCACCTGCGAGAACCGCAAAGCACAAAAGTTTGTTAAAAAATTGCTCAATGAAAGAGAACCAATTCATGAATAGAGTTATTAATCTTCTTCTTGTGCTTCTTATGCAGGTAGTTGGCCATCAAAATGGTTCTTGAATGGAGTGAAAGGGAGCACGAAGAAGACAATGCCATTTTCGAAAATCATCAACCCACTATTGCCGCTTTGAGAAACTGTGGTCTTCTGAAGTACTTTCGTATCCCGGGCATGAGGGCCCAAGTCAGGTTATTAGAGTACCTTGTGCATATGTGGGATCCCGATCAGCAGGTATTCCATGTAGGGGTCCACACACTGTCCTTAGATATTGAATACATTTACTTCTTGACTGGACTGTCATGGCGTGGGTACCATGTGAGCCTGACTGGTAGCAGAGGTCGTGGGTTGCCCATGAGTGAGTATTGTCGCTTACACTGTGTTCCTGAGGCAGAGAGGAAGAAAGGAAAAGTAGTTATTTGGGAGGTACAGGATTTGATCCTCCGTACTATCTTGTTCACCATAGCTCGGATGGCTGGGAGTTCCGCTCCTCACATGGCACTACAGAGTTACTTCCAGTATGCCATAGAGTGTACTGAACCTCGGGTTTTTAACTGGGCAGATGTTGTGCTTCGTAGTATGAAAAAGCAGTTGACCAAATGCAGATGAAGTGACCTGAAGCAATTCGGGTACGGATCTTTGTTAGTGTCATTCTTTCTCGAGAGGGTTCCATTACTGAGGCTGCAGGTTGAGTGGAATTTACCGGCTCCTAGGGATCCAAGAATGCTGAGATGGTGTCGGTTCATGGCTCGCCACGTAGCTGGACCAATCATCAAGTATGACGATACCTTCTTCGATTGGATGCGACCATAGATGTTGATGGTCGATGATTATGCTTATGTCGAGTTGGATTTCTGAGGAGATCCAGAATTAGTCCTACCGGAGGATGCTCAGTGGGGGGAACTTGGTAAGAAGTACACAATTTTTCCTTTTTAAATGTTTTTGTTAATTTTTATCATATGCGAATGTTTTTTATATGTTCATCCAAAGACTAAATACAAAATTCATTTTTGATGACATGGATGTGGGACCTTACCGACCTCCTGGTACTTCTCCCATTCAGTGGCAAGGAGAGGTAGCGCTAGTGCCATAATATGTCGAGGATTATCAAGTAGTGGAACAAAACCTAGAGGGCTTGACTGCAGATATTCCAGACATGCCTCTTGGAGAGGTTCCATGACGCGATCAACGTCATACAATAGGAGTGTCAGAGTCCATGAGTCGACTGCTCCATAGGGTTGCTCGGGTAGTCGTGTGTTACCGTGAACGTCATCCATGATGTCACTTTGTAGAAGCTATGAGCTTCAGATTTTGATATTTTGGTCTTCGGACAAAACTTTTTGTAAAAAACTATTTTGATCGTTATATATACAGATGGCTTCTACCGATTTATCATGTGTTGTGTGAAAATTGATGTGATTGATTTACAAATGATCCAAATGTCTGTCTAATACATAGTTAGCCAATGCATCAGTTAATGTATTTAGACATCTAGGAATATGTTGGTATTCAATATAATCAAAATAACGCTCCAAGAAACGAATTCGCAAATACACCCGTAACAAAGTAGGACTTCGAATAGTATAGACATTACTTAACTATAGTACTACAAGCTGCGAATTGAGCTGCACAACCAAATGATGGATTCCGAGCGAGATAGCATTAACCAATAATTCGATAACGGCGCTATACTCTGCAATATTGTTGGTCGCACGGCCGAGACACACACCTCGTAAGGATACAAGTTCATTTGTACGGGCATAAATTGCCCATGCAGTGGAAGCAAGGTTCTGAGTACTATGGCTAGTGCCATCAGTGAAGCCAATATAGGGTAGCGAAGACTCCGACATCTGGAAATCAAACACAACGTCACATAAGGGCAGAGACCAGATAACGACAAAATAAAGCTATAGTAACACATAAGAAGTATGATATAGTAAAAATACAAGTACACATGCACAGGTGGTTTTATGCATAGTACTTCTTCAAGTACAACCCATTCCTGGGTTCACTCAAAGGGATACCATTGTAATCTACTAACTCATAAGCTCCTTTTTCCAAAACATGTCGAACGATATAAGGACCTCGCCACATGGCTTCGAATTTTCCATCTCCTAACATATCTCGATCTTGTTCATAGAAGAGAACAAGATCTCCTTCGGAGAAAACGTGAGGCTTGACATGTTTGTCGTATTGGGCCTTGACACGCTTTTTCTGAGCTTCTATGACTAGGGTGGCATCACGTCGAGTTTCGTCTAATCACATAAGATACAATAGACGTTCTTCCTCAGCAGAAGTATTTGGTAGGAGTTCAAGAGCTAGTTTTAAAGAGGGTATCTCGCATTCAATCAGGAGAATGGCTTCCACACCATAGACTAACCGGAAAGGTGTAAACCCAATAGCAGACTTGACGGATGTCCGGTAAGCCCACAATGCCGAAAATAACATTGTGTGCCAACTTGTTTTGTGAATCCCTATCATTCACTGGAGCATAGTTATGAGAACTTTGTTAATTGCTTCAACCTGGCCGTTGGCTTGTGGGTAATAGGGCGTTGAGTTATCATGGCGAAGACCCAACTTTTCAGTAAGTTCAGACATCATGAAATTCCTAAAGTGGCTACCGTGATCAGTGACGATAGCTTGGGGAACACCAAAACGAGCTATGACATGATTAAAAATGAATAATGTTGTGGTCTTTCCAGTGTTGTCAAATGTCGGCATCGCCTCGGTCCATTTCGTAAAGTAATCGACGGCTACAATGATGTAACCATGCCCCCCAGACGAGTGAGGGTGACATGTCATGAAATCGATGCCCCATTTTGCAAAGGGACCAATGGATACCACAGGGTGAAGAGGAGCAGGATGTGACCGTATCTTCTGAGTATAGGTCTGGCAAGCATGGCATTTTTTAACGGCGATTATGCAGTTGTTAAATAATGAAGGCCAAAAATACCCTGCTCATAAGATCTTCTGGGTAGTAGCATACCCAGACATATGACCACTACAGGCTCCAGAATGGCAGTCATTCAGAGCTCTCTCGACCTCGTCGAAAGTGAGGCAACGTCAAAAAACAGAGTCAATCCCCCAATGATAAAGAGTATCCCCGAGGATAATGTATTGACGAGCTTGGTATTAGATTCGATGTCATTCAGTACTAGACAAAGTTGGCTGGAAAGTCTGGGTTTGGAAGTATATAATGATATCACCATACCAAAGATCATCAGTGCTAATAAGGAAAAGAGATTCATCGGGTAATGAATCAGTTGCTACATTTTCTGTTTCAGAATAGGGAAAGTCGCATATCAACTCAGCAAATACTAAGGAATTCTTGGACTTGGCACATTTGAATTCCAAGTCAAACTCCTGGAGTATCGCAATCCATTTGGAGTATTTTCCCCCTAGCAATTGACATGTAAGAATGTGTTGCATAGGGTTGCAGTGAGAAATCACTGTAGTCTTGCACGAGAGGATATAGTGCCGGAAGCGTTGGACGGCTTGGATGGCAGCCAAGGCCAGTTTTTTGACATGTAAATACTTGATTTCAATAGGCATTAGACTTCGACTCAAGTAGTAAATAACATGTTTGTCATTAGCATCATCCTCTTGGACGAGAACCATGCCAATGGTATAATCCGAGGCAGCAAGGTAGAGGAAATAATCGCGACTATAATCGGGGGGAAAAAGAAGCGGAGCACACGTTAGGGACAATTTCAAAGCTTCGAAAGAATTGTTGGTGATGGTATCCCATACGAACTCAGGCCCCTTTTTAAGTAACCGCGTAAATTCATGAGTGATCTCGGCGTAATTTGGGATAAAACGATGAAGAAAGTTTGCTTTCCCCTGCAAACTTTGTAACTGGCGAAGTGTAGAAGGAGGAGGGAGATTAAGGATCGCCTCAACCTTTAAAGGATCCACTCGGATCCATTGACGTGAAACGATAAAACCTAGAAGGCGGTCGGATTCCACGCAGAAAATGCACTTATGAGGATTCAAACGTATACGGTAGAACCGACAGCGAACGAAAATGGCTTGGAGGTGGGTTGGGTGATTGACTCGACGCATTGAGTGAGTGGGTAAATCGTCCAAATATAGTTGAATGATGTGCTTGATATCATGGAAAGCATAAGACATAGTGCGTTGAAAAGTTGCGCCAGCGTTCTTGAGACCGAAAGGGAGTTTTCGATAGACAAAAGTACCCCAAGGACAAATAAAAGTGGTCTTATGTTGATCCTCGGGAACAATGTTGATTTGATTATACCCAGAGAAACCATTCATGAGAGAGAAGATTTCACTTCCGACGCAATCATCGGCAATCTGATCAACGAAGGGGGTAGGAAAGTTTTCTTTGGGACAAGCTTTGTTGATATCCCTATAATCAACGCATATACGAATGGTGCCTTGTTTCTTGTCGATCGGGACAAGATTGGAAACCCAGTCTGTGCGAGCCACCAGATAGATAAAGCTGGCTTTAAGAATTTTTTCAACTTCGAGTTTGATAGCCGCGGCTTTAAGTGGGTGAACTGGATGAAGGCATTGCCGGACAAGTTTAGTGTTAGGGTATGTCTTTATCTCATGTATCACAATTTCAGGGTCGATACCCGACATTTCTTCGTAGCTCCAAGCGAAGATGTCACAAAACTCTTTGAAAAGGGATGTGTAGGTGATGATTTCATCAAAAGAACACGAAGCTCCGATATGGATATTTTCGACGATTCCAGGTTTGACGGATATGTCGAGGGGAATCGTGGGCGAGATATTGCTTAAGTTCCCTTCGGAAAACACATCGTGTGTGGACCCGGGAATGGTGGAGATGACAACAATGGTCGACGGGGTCGAAATCCGTTGGTAGTTCTCAATGGTATGTTGCTCCAGAAAGAGGATGGAACGATGATGTCCATCATCCCAAGGGGTGTCCTCCATGACGGACATGATCATCTCGTCAGTGGAAAAAATGCAACGGAAAGGATCGGGAGACAACTCACCAAGAGAGGGGGCAGAAGGTGTTGTCGATTGAATGGCCTGATAGGTGGATTCAACTGGACTTAACGACATTTCGTCGTTGTAACGAAGATGATCTCCAGGGTCAGGTACTATCCAGGGGTCGTGAGATGCAGGAAGTTCATGAATCGAGGTGGAGATCATGTTGATTGAAGCAATGGACGAGTGTGGAACATCGGGTAGTGGAATGGGGAAGGTACCCATTAACGAAGAGTCTTTGATAAGGCCTACACCAACGTTCTCATAACCCGGGGGGGTTTTAGCGATGAACGGTACATTGCCATTACGGGTATCAAAATTAAAGAAGGCTAATTGGTCGACAGTGACGACCTTCCCTTGATGTGGGAAACGTACCACACGGAAAAGGGTCGACACAACGGCGTGCATGGAATCGATCCATCTGTGGCCAAGCAAAATATTGTAATCAAGGGGAGCGTCGAACACTTCCACTTCAACTTGGACCGTTTTGCCTTCTAACGTGATGGGAACGAAGGAAGGACACCGTAGGGCTTAAAACTAGAGCCATTGAAGGTTTTGAGAGTTTTCTGGGATTCATTTAAAGGGGGAGACCCAATGGCTTGCCAACAAGTAAGAGACATGACACACGTCGAGGCACCCTCGTCGATAACGGTTCAACAAATGTTTTTTTCAGAGACAATCACTTGGATATGGAACGCAAGTTGAGGGGGTAACCTTGGAATGTGATCTTCCAAGTCAAAGATTATTAAATTCGTATCTGTCGGGTCTATTCCACCAATATCTTTCAACAATGCCTTCCGTTGTGTGGGACAACTTTGAAGGACTTCGAGGGCTGACATTGCAGAGGGTGCTTGGGCCAGATCTTCAACAATGTTGTAGTTCTGGGCAACATGAGCATGAGGATTGAAAGTTGATTTTCGAACGACACCCTTTGGGGGGGGTCGAAGAACTGTGTCAAGGCTCGGTCATTCGAGATGAAGAGGACCATTGGTAGGTGGAGTCATGGGAGAGGGTTGTACCACAGAAGGAGGTAGATCATCAACCTTCTCCTTAGAGGGAGAATAATATTTGGCTCGAGTAGTGAGCACAACGTCGCTCTGCTTTGAATCGTTAGTACACATCAAGACATAAGACGTAGTAGAAGATGAGGGTTGGTCATGAATGACCAACTGAGCCTGTTGTTGAGACGGGAAGGGTTGGGACAAAACGGCCGGAGCATGTGGTTTTGGAGCTCCTTGAAGGAACTTAGTGACCTCGGCGCGTCGTGGACAATCCTTCATGTAGTGATCATCACCACAGATAAGACAAGGGTATCAAGGTTTGCGCTTATCCCGATCGTCAACAGGGGTAGTTTTGGTTTGCTCTACTTGAGAAGTATTTTTTCCCTCCTTATTCTTACCCCTTCCCTTTTTGGATTTGTTTTTACCGGTTGCGGTAGATTGAACTGCATTTATGTCAGAAGTCTTGCCGGTGGCAGGGGCAGGAGATGGAGCATTTTGAACATTATAAGAAGTAGGTTTGGGGTTTGCGCTTGAGGCAGAATGTGGTTGGGCCTGGAAAGTTCCAATCACACCGTCAGCTGCATGTGAAGCAGCTGGAGTAGTTGAAGTGCTGGAAGTAGAAGGATGAGGTAAGTCAGGTAGTAAGTCGTAAAGGGTACCTGTTTGTGAGTAAACGAGGCCAAGATATTGAGCACAACTTATGGCCTGTTCTTCCGTGACTACTCCACCCATGGAAATTTCGCGACCGATGTCGTTCACAAATGATTTTGTGAACCATTCTGCCAGCAACTGATCAGGGAGTTTGAGTTTAATGAGACGTCATCGTCGTCACCACTCATGAATGTGATCGGATATACGAGTGGCCTTGTTCTGTTTGAAGGAAGTCAAAATCTCGGTCCCCGTGTCATAATGGATCGGTAACTGGTAGTGTGTGAGGAAAGCCATAGCTAGGGTGTTGAAGTCAGAGAAGAAATTGCGTGGCAATTCTATATACCACTTCGCAACAGAACCTGTGAGGGTTCGTTGAAAAAGACGTAAACGAATAGAGTCATCCATCAATGAGTTGGATGAGCACCATAGGTGAAAATTCATAACATGATTGTTCAAGTCCTCTCTCGCTTTGCCGTCGAATTTAGGAATGTTCGATGGAAGCTTGGCTGGTATAGCAGGCCATTAGGGAAAGTGACGAATTGGATCATTTAAAATCCTTGACAAATCTGGAAGATCCAAAGTGGCGATAAAGGGTAACTGTCGATTCACCTACAGGTACTGGTGGCTTTGGGGAGGAAGCCCCGTCGGCAAACCAGTAGGACCATAAGCAGTCTGCATATAATGTGAAGACCCAGGCAGATTCGGTGGTGGTTGGAGAGGATAGTAGCTCATGGGATTGTATCCTGGAACAGGAACGTGAGTTTGAGCAGTCGAGCCCCAAATAGGATTGAACGAACCTGGATAGGGTTGGCCCATACTAGGGGGTATTACGAATTCAGCTGGAAACTTCTGCCCCCTAGTCGATTGAGGAGAATGTTTTATCAATTGATTCCAATACTGGGTCAAGGATGGAGGTATGTTTTGTCCAAAAGGTGGGGTCGATCCTCCTATCGAAGGTGGTGTTCCAATTGGGGGCAGCGTTCCAATTGGGGGTTGAGTTCCAATTGGGACTTGCATTCCAATAGGAATTTTCCCATTGAGAGGGGGTTGAGTCATGCCACCTTGGTGAAATTGGCCACCAACGGGAATCTGGTAATTTGGTGTGAATGACGAAATAGTGCCACTAGGATTAAGATTGCCAGGAGAAGACGAGGAAGGTCCTCCAAAAGGAAATTGAGGGAGTGTTGGAATAAAACCGGGAAGAGAGTGCCGAGAAGAAGAAGGACCACTAGGAGAGCCGGATGGGGTTTGCGCAGGAGTAGGAATGGAAGCATTCAATGCACGGTATCCAGGTGGTAGTGTCGGAGTGACGTTGGGCATTTGCGGTGTGCTGATGGGAGCGAGACTGACCGCAGTAAACCCGATTGGAACACCCGTAGTATCTGTGTGATGGGCCATTTCGATAGGGACAATAAAGCGATAGGCGGTAGTAAACAGTATTGTCTCTGGACTAGAGATTGCGGAAATCACAGGTGGGGTGATTTCGGAAATCATAGGTGAACCTGGACCAAAAAGGTCTCGTCGAAAAACACCTGTAGACCAAAAAAGATCTTGGCCTTCTATGCCGGGAAAGGGTCCAATTGGTGATCCAGAATATGTAACAACTAAGTCTCTGGAAGAATTTAGTCGCATAAACAGTCGCTCAGAATCAGGGTGAAGTTGAAAGTCCTCTCGAGTATTGGTGATTTGGAAATGTTCTAGAGAGTCAATTCTTTCCACTTGTGGCATGGTGACGACAGGGACTTCACCTTGCTGAGGAGAGCCCTCGGGTGTACTTGTAGGCAAGGGTTGAGAATCTTCCATATGCTCTGGAGATAAACCCTGCATTCTACATGAACGACGTGGAGGAGCTATTATAGCCGAGTGACAAACTTCACGAAGAAAATCCTATGGTCAACTTTGATAAACAAAAAGCACGCGCTAGTAAACAAAATCTAGAAAGCAACACCAAGCAAACAAGACCTTCTAATTCTGAAGCCACTATTTGGTGATGAAATCCAACGTCGCAACAACGAGACGAGAAGGGGTTGGGCTAAGGTGGAAAAGTTACGCTGACGACCTGCTTAATGGACTTACACCCTGGTTCAATCTCCCACACATAATTGTGGGTATACCCTCCAAGGAGCCCGAGTGAGTTTGGTCAACGTCAATTCTAGGTACCGTGAAGACTTTCCCCTTCACAGCCACCTTTTGTAAGACCCTAGAAAGATAGGCCACTAAGGTTACCACCGACAACAATAAATCCTGGGGGGACAGTCGACAGTCCGATCCACACGCAAGGGCAGTGTATCTAGCCCGAAATCAACTCAAAAGGCTTCCATTCATCATTGTGGGTATACCTCCAAGTGATCCCCGTAATACATGCAATCTCTACACCGATATCAACAAAGAAGGGTGAGTAACTCTGCCAATATCAATGCGACCTCGTGTTTGACCCTTGTGTGAGAAGGGCTTCCTAGGACAAGATGTTGCAAATGAAATTTAACACTCCTTAACACAAGATGCTATTGTGTGTTTTTTGCTTTGGAGAGTGTATCTCTCTTCCTACTCCAAAGTGCTAGCCTAGCTAAATGTTGGTGTAATAGAGCTCTAGAAAAGAGTTACTAGTTAAATTTTAAGATTGCACAGTGTTATTAAGAGTTGTTGTTACTCAAAGGAAACGGAGATGAAACTGATGTTGTATGAGACTCTGACCCAATGATGCATGGATGAGAATGAAATATATCACTTTTCGTTCAATGAATCCTATGTACGGGAGGGAAAGAGAAATTTTCCAGATCAACCTTGAACTACAATACACAATTTCCTTTAAAATGCAATTGCAACAAATCATGCATCAATAACAATTCTCTATCATTTATTTTTCAATAATTTCAACAATTGATTTTCAATGCTTTCGAAGACGAAAATTTTTTTTGAAAGAAAAATGTTTGTTCACTTTTCAAAAAGGACCTACACCCTAATGGTGAGAGTGCGGAAAATCAAAAAACCAATGAACAAGCAATAGATAAAAAACTCAAACCACTCTTTCAATGGAAACAAAAATAACAAGCAAACCAAAATTGTCTTTTCAATTGCATGAGAAAAATGAGTTTTCAAACAATGAGCAAATGATAAAGACAAAGAATCTTAACTTTCAACCGATCACCAGTCCTTAACCAATCAAGCACACTTAGATTCCAAAATCAGGGAGTATAGCTTTGCCAAGAAAAGTCAAGAAATGAAAGTCAAGACAAAAGTGACAGGAAGAGCCTTTGAATCCTAAGACTGTTCATGCACAAAAATGAAGACAAGAAAAACATCAACCAATGGTCCAAGAAACTCTTTTTTGGCACCTAAACTGATCTGGGCAGTTGAAGATGCAAAAACTCAAATCCAAAATTTTGAAAAATAGGGTTCGTAGGCTAGCAGTATTACACAGTGCGAGAATAGGTGATTCTCGCAGGTGAGCTTTGAGCAGAGTGAGAGAACCTCACACTGAACCTAAAGGCAGGGTGCGAACTCTATAGATTCTCACAGGATGGTGTGGAGTGCAGTGCGAGAATCTCTGAAACTAGTCAAATTTTTTGAAAAACACACAAAAATTGAAGAGGCCTCTGGACCCAGAGGGTCTATCAGGGTATCCTGAAGACTCAGAGATTGATATGAATGGAGAAGGGTAAGGCAAGAACAAATGTCCAAGGAAAAATGCCAAAAACCACAAATAAAATGGGTTATGTCCCCAGTGGAGTCGCCAATTTTGTTATCGGACTAATCGGTAGGTGCAGACACTAATAGATCTCCCTAGATCCACATGGATCTAGAACAAAACAGGACAGGACATGACTCTTTCCCTAAGTTTTGACCATTGAATTAGCTAGTAGGGAGGAACAAGTAACATACCTTTGTATCACTTCCTAGGGTCTCTGTTGCTCCCGCTTTGCTCCGGTGCTCTCATGAGGTCCAGACCAAGACAACACAAACCAACCAAAGTGAAGATAGCAAAATATGTTCAACTATCAACTTATGTGTATGATCAAGGAATTACACAATAAAGTGAGAATATCTTTATGGGAAAGGGACATGCCACTATATCATATTAATTGAAAGTAGAACATTACAACCTGATCGCCTTGATGTCGCAAGCTCCCTTTCGGTGTCTCTTGGCTCCAACACACACACTTGCTCAATTCTTGTATGAAGAAGATCAAATCCTCTTGATAGACTTGCTAGAGTCTCCAAGCTCCTGTTCAAGCTAAGTCCTTCACACAATCTTTCACCAATTCTCCAATGAATCTTGCTTAACCTTTTCCATGAGAATTCCATCAATATATAGGAGAGAATGAGATGGTTACTTAGATAAGAATGATCCCACAATATCAGGGAATCCAATACAAGGATAACCATTCAAATGCCAACCCATTCTTCTAGAAGATTCCCTTCTAGAATCCATCTTTTTCCAAGCTTTAGAACGAGTCCGCACCTACCGATTAGTCCGATAACACCAATGACCCAAATGTTATTTGGAGGTCCTGGAAAACAACTCTTGAGGAGATTGGACTCCCAAAAAATTCTCAAGTGGAAGCCTGGCAAGTAGAATCACATCGAAGGAGAATAAGGATCAAACAGAGACTCGACATACTCCATTGGGGATCTTCCACAAAAGGTTCATTCACTCTCAAGGAATCTTACAGTCACCAAGCCTCACATCATCTCTTCCCTAGAGAGAAAATATGGAAGAATATCTAGACTATCAATCACTAGCCCAAGGTCATCCCTTTCCTCTGGTTAGCCGCTAAAAATAAGATCCTCGCATGGGATAATATGCAGAAAAAAGGCTTCATTGGTCCCTTAATTTTTTTTCTCTATCTCAATGCAGAAGAACACATGGAACACCTTCTTAATCATTGCACATATAGCTCGCAAGTCTGTAATCAAGTTTCACAATGAATGTGCGTGTCTGACATAAATCGGGACAGTATCTACAACACCCTAGAAGATTGGAGACAACGAGCATATCAAATTTCCATTCTCAACTGCATATGGTTCCCTCTTCCAGGATTCATTTTATAGAATTTGTGGAAAGAGAGAAATTGTCGAATCTTCTAATTCACCTAGCTCTCGTGGGATCTCACATGGAAGAAAATTTAGGATAACATCATGGAAACCATCAATCTCATTAAGTGGACCGATGAAGACCTCACGCGTAACCAGTGAGAAGATACGATCCTTCGACAATGGAATTTCACCCCACGACCATCTGCAAATGAGGTGCTCCCTAGACCTGCTTCCCTTGCTGGCTCAAATCATTAGATGAGGCCCCCCATTGGCTTCTTCAAGGTAAATTTTGATGGTGCCTCCAAAGGTAATCCCGAGAGTGTTGGCTTTGGTGTTGTTTTAAGAGATGACATAGGGAAGATCATATATGTTTCTGCAAGAAGTTTGGGTGTAGACACCAAAAATGCACTGGAACTTTGGGCCCTCATCAAAGGAATCCAAGCAATTATGTCCCTGGGCATTCAAAATCTTGTGGTTGAAGGAGACTCTTAGATAATAATAAAACTTTTCACCAGACTCCTCCATGCCTCTATGCCTTCTAAAATCTCTCCTAGTTGGAGGTTTCTTTCCAACTTGGATATTTTGACCTCTCTCATATAGAATCATCTTACCCTTATTCCATCGTCCATTCGCTATGAGGCCAACAAAGTGCAGACAATATTTCTAATGTTGGAGTTCTCCAAGATTACTCTGATTTAGAACTTAATTTTGAGCAGTTACAAAACTTCCAACTCCTCCAAGAATGCATCTCACTTGCAACTCAGGACAACCTCTCCCCAGATGGGATGTCACCATAAGCTATTGGTGACAGATGGGTTTTGGTTTCCCAACCACTTGGAAGTTCCAACCACCCATAGTTAAAGCACTCTGCTTGGCATGCAAGTGTGTCACCTCCCCATTTATTCTACTCACCATCCTGACTTGTGAGAGCAACTACATTCAGATGGGCGTCGATATAATGTTGATGGATTCCTCCACTATATAGGCTACTGCATTCATCACAACATGTTTGGACTCTCCACCCACCGAGTTATTTATGCTCATCCTCCTCCATTGCGATGGCACTTTGGTCCATATGTTGTTGTTGTTAGGATTTTGTTTCATAACTTTGCACATTGTTTCCCATCATCTTTTCACAGGTTCCTTCCACTGTTTTTATTCCGCTCCCTGGTCATCACCATTCCCCTCCATCCATTTCCTCCATGCTTTGTCCTTCCTGTGCATCGCTTGTTTATAATGCCCCATGAAAGAGAACACTTCCATCACAATGCTCTAACCATAGCTTCCATGACCAGAGGTTGTGGCCCTACCTCCCGATAGAAATGTTCTTGGCTTGGTCACTTCCTCCACCCAAGGCCCGATTAGTCCTCCTCCCCATCGTGTGTTGAGCTCCCCTTGGGGTTTCTTCATCGAGGAGGAATTGGAATCCACTGTTCCCTCTTATTTTGTGCCTCCACCATTTGTTCTAGTAGTGATCGACCCTCTGTCATCCCTATCCATTCGGTTCACATTCCCTACTTCTACCAGTTCGCTCCTGGATCCCATTGTTGGCCTCCCCCCCACTGCACACTTTCTCGACCTTGTATTTGATATGCATCGAGCCTTGGAGGATTTGAAATTATTCTTGGATCAAATGTATATTCGACTCTCTTGGATGGTAGCTCAATTCATATGCTTCAACGATGTGCCGCCAACTCTAGTTATCAACACTCAATACACAATTTTGTTGGGGATCCCCATTCCCCTACCTCCAGCTTCGACTACAGACAACACACATGTTCAGGTTCCTCCTCATGAGAATTAAGTATCTAGCATAGGCCATGGGCTCTGATCATACTTGCATACCTCATGTAATTGTTAGTATAATGTTTTGGTTCTGGATTGTGCACAACACAACTAGTTTTGCTTCTCTTAGTCTAGTACACTTTGTTTATTGGCCAATCCATATAATTCATTTAGACAGTAAACTTCATCAGCAACAGGTTGGTTTCCATTTTTGGCAACCTGGTCGACTGATTTATGTTGTTATGTATATTTTCTGACAGTTAAGGTAATATAAGTTGCTAACTTACCAAAATAAAATAAAATCCTTTACTTATATAAAATTGAGTTGATCTTTGAATCAAAGAAATGATGATTTTAATTAATGTCAAAAGTTTTACAAGTAAATATATAAGATTTAGTGGAAAAGTAAAAATAATTAAAATTTAAAATTTAATATATAAAATAACTTTTTAATTTTTAAATAGATTAATTTTGACTAAAATAAAGATATTAAAAAATAATGAAAAAAAGGTTATTTGGAGATATATGTTTTAAGAGTTGTCCCAATAATTTTGATTTTTAAAAAAATCAAACAAATAATATAGTGTATTTTGATGAGAAATGTGAGAGTTGATATTATTATGCACAAACCAAAAAGGTGTGAGCGCTCTCTATTAAACAAATAAATAGAGTACATATAAATACACAAGTTTTGTCTCAAGATAGAAGAACTACCTTGATCTACCGGTTGAGAAAATAGCTCAACCTCACACCAATCAAGGAATCATCTAGTTGGAGTGAAACTCTCACAACCAATGTAATACCCATGTTTCCCCAACATTGTAAATATAACTATAGTTTGCTAAGAGACAATGGGAAGATTGATTATGTGTGGATGTTGGAATTGATGAACCTTTTGCTATAGAAAACAATGTATATATTTATGTTACTAAATAAAATGGAAGATGTTGCATAATTGTTGAAGGAGTTTCCAATGTAGATCATGAGAGAGATGGTGAGGGGAATAGTAATGGTTGAGATGGCCCCTACCAGACCAGTACACTGTTGGATTGAAATTGTTTAGACCCAAAACAGTCCTTTGACCCATAGAATTTAATTAGCAATCAATTTGGTAGTTGGGAAGTCTTCCTCAAGAGTCAATGAAGAGATGGGCAGAGTACCCATCTGGAAACTTCCTGATCTGACCCACAAAATTGGGAAATGGACCCACGAAATCTTGTTGAGGAAGCAAGAAAATGAAGGAAAATCATGGGTAGAGGAAAGATGATGAAGAGGAATGGGTCTGGTGACCATTTTATGAAGAGGGATAGCATGTGCAGCTCTCTGGTTTTGAAGGGAAATGAGAAACACATCTATTTCTGGGTATAGGAATTGTTGGGGCAACATTTTTCTAATCAAGATGATAAAAAAAGATGCATAAATATAGATTGAATGAGTGAGAAACCACAACAGCCTCCCTTGCTTGGTGGATAGAAAAATAATCTGTCAGAATTCCTGTGGGAGAAGGAGAGTGGCCTCTGTCCCTGACTGTTGCTGAACATAAGGAATAATCTCTCTCAAGGCATCATGATCTAGATAGGGGGTGGTGAGTGCTAAATCCTTCTAGGAGTTATGGTTGGGTGGAAAAGGGCTCCCCTTCAGCACTTGCAACATTTTTTGGTTCTAGATAAGTATATTTTTCTTAACTCTTTGTAGTGTTAAGTTCAGAAATAATTATAGACTATGTTTGAGAGCAATATAAGTTCAATTTTCTGTTAAAAGTGCCTTGAAAATTTAGGTGTGAATGTGAGAATGATATAGCTCAATTTTATGTTAGTGAACAACTTCACCTTGTGACTGCATGTGCCAAATTCTGGGTGTAATTGTTAAGGCTAGTCTACATTTACAACTCATATTTTGTTTCTAATGAGAGAAGACAAAACACCTAGATCCTCTACAAAAATTTAAAAAAGAAAGAGATAAACTCGTTGCCTAAGATTAATTATGATCTAAAGGTGCTATGGAGTTATGTATTAGAATACTTAGTAAATAACATACTTCAGGATTGTATTTGGGTTTTAAGGAAATAGTACAAATGTTATTAAACATTAAAGTTAATTGTAAATGAGGAATTTCCTAAATTTTTTAAAATACAAAAGCTCCAAAAACCTTAGTATGGACATTAATAAACACTTATTCTAATTATAGGCTAAAATCCCTACAAACTTGGAAGGAATCCCCTTATTCTGGGGAGCTGTAACTTCTGGTAGAAAACTAGAATTTACTATGGGGGAAAATTCTTGTTTTAAGACCAACTCATTAAATGTAGACAGAGAAAGTAAAGCTCGGTAAGAAGGAGAAAGTTTACTCCTTTACTAGTGAGGAAGGGAAATTATAAGCCATATTTTAAATGGAGAAATTTTCCTCTTGAATATGATTTTATTTTATTATTTTGAAAAGTCTAGAATAAGAAAACTAATTTCCATTTTTTCCTTTATTTCAAGTTTAATTAAACAAAATTTATTTAAACCTTACCAAATATTGATATCGTGCAAGGATATATATATATATATATATATATATATATATATATATATATATATATATAAACCTATGATTATTCGCTATGAACATTTCTCAACACACTTCGGAGCTTCATGATATTGAAGTGATTGCATTGTGGTAACTCTCGAAGGCTTCTGACCTAGAATCTCCTTAGAAAAGAACTTAATGGAAAATTATAATTCTTAGGTACAAACTTTAAGGGGGCTTATGGTATTATGATATATTATATAATATCATAAAACCATTACGTGGACAAGGTCAACCTTTTCCAAAGTAATTATATTATATGTGTATTATAACCCATGTGTGTGGGACCACTTCGGAACTTCGGGACTTCGGTATTCTGGGACTGCAAGAAGTTGGAGGAATGGAGAGTGTATTGAAGAGTCGAAGGAGTTGACCCAAAAATTCTCCCTCATTCCAATATTAAATATAATATTGGGGATTTATTAAACCTGGGTGCAATTCTTAAGGAGACGTATTCTAATATTATAATACTCTATAAATGAGTTTATTAAAATATTCGCACATGGATGAGGCCAAACCTTTTTCCATTTAAATTATTATTTAATGAGTAACACATATGAGTGTGGACCCCTTCAGAAATTCAGGACTTCAGTACTCCGAGAGTTCGGGACTTCGGCACTCCATGACTTTGGGACTTCGAGACTCTATGATGTTTGGGGTGATATAGTGCACATGAGCTAAAATGGTCGAAGGCCCGGACCTACCTTTCCCTGTTCTAATGTTTTCATGAATATTAAATATAATTAATTACATTATATTATATTTAATTTAATTAAATCAATGAAATTAATTGTAATAAGCATTTAATGAAATTCATTATATTGTAATCTAATATAATTAAATTATATTTGCATTACAATATAATATAAGTGGGACCCTCTTCGGAACTTCGACGTTAAGAAATTATGAGCATGTGCATAAGAGGATGGAGAGTAAATACGTCGAAGTCCAAATATTTACTTAGTACTTGCTATTAATGATCCTAAGTACATGTTAAAATATTTAATTATATTATAATATAATTTATTATGATTATATTATAATATAATTAATTAAAAAAACTAATTAGTATTATGATTTGATTATGAGTTAATGTGATGGGTGTTATCACATGAATATTTCAAGGGTCACAAGTGATGGCCATGAGCACAGGAAAATAGGCGGGTGCAGTATTCGACAGTAGAAATCCCCTGTGCAGCTCGATTTAGCGCCATCTCTAAGCGCGGTTTGAAGGTCATTATAGTTGGAAGGCGGATAAAATTTACTAGCGGGGGCGTTAAACTAGCAGGTGTGCTCAGATCACAGATCATGACTAGATTAATGACCACGCTTCATTTCGGCACCGCAACATGCTTGGATGTTAAAATCCTTGAGTGGGCCGAAATCTAAACCATGGTATTGTGGGAGAGCTACGTGGTGGAAGGTGGTGATTTTAAGGCCCAAAAGTGGTGTGGGTACAAACCACCTTTGTAGGCCCTGAAATCACATGCTCATTCAGCGTCGAATCCAATAACAACACATGGTCACCGCCTAGTCATCAAGCCTCATCCTGATCCTGAGGAGGAATCAGTTAATGAACAAGGACTGGTAGTTAAAACCTCGGCTCACTCCATAAATGAAAATCGTGGAGGGTCTGGCCATGGAGATAGAACTATCAGCCCGAGGTACCACAATGGACTGTTTTTCTTGCAGGCCCATGTTGGTCTGAGCTTGCATCTGACAGAAGGATACACGCACAGTCTGACAGAAGGATGCACAGAGGAAAATCCTTGGCCGGGATGTCCAAATGACTCTTTTAGTGGTTGTCCACTGATATGAGTATAAATAGATCATTTTAAGATTTTTTTAAGGTCGATGGTTGAGCAGATCTCCCTATTTGTAATAGTTTGATAGCAGAGTTGTTCTTTGGTTATGTATGAGACCTGAGACTTTCTCATTAATAGAAGTCAGTTTCTTTCATCATCTTGTTTCCTCTTGTGCTGAAACACTTGTGCATGAATGATCCAGATGAGATGTTGTAGTTGTATTGTAATGGAGGTTTGATTATAATGTTTCTATGATCTGTTTCAGTATTTTATTTCACTGTCTTGTTTCCTCTTATGTTGAAATGCTCGTGCATGGATGATCTAGACGAGATGTTGTAGTCGTATTGTAATGGAGGTTTGATCATAATATTGTTGTGATATATTTCAGTATCTTAAACTTAAGTTCAAGAGTGATTTTGTGCCCGATTTTCTCTGCACCAAGCTTCTTGAATGTCGGATGTTCATGGAAGGCTTGTCCACTTTCCTCACTAAGTCTTCCTCCTTCTCACCTTTATCCTTAAACCACTGGATAAAGTTAATGAGAACCTCATTTGATTATGCATTGCTAACCCATTTTTCTGTGTTTAAACATTCTTATGTTGAGCTTTGTCCATTTGACCTCCACTCATAAACCTACCTCTACAAACATTTTGATGGGTACTGGGCTTATCCTCCTGCAATCTGAGGGTGACTCTCAATGCTAACAATGGGGATTTAATATAATAATTGACACTACTCCATCCTGAAATGTTGTATTTCCAATGAAAAAGGGGAGTAATCCTTGGTTTATTTGGACCGATAATTTAGGCCAAGTAAAAATGGAATTTACAGGGTTAATTAATTTTAATGAAGATTAAGTATCCCTAATAGGGATTAAATAAATGATTAATAAAAAAAGAGAAAGAATTTATTATGATAATGATAATTAATTTAATAGGCCTATAAGAGTTGGACAAGTGTCAACCTCTAGTTGGGTGAGTCCTTCTATGCTATGATGGTGTGGAGTGGCGGGTAAAAGGGATCCACGTGGGTGCCACATAGCGGTGAGAGACTCTAGTTGATGAAGGCCTAAATAACTATAAAAGAACTTAATTTTCAATCTAGAACTCAAATCTGGACAAATTTATAGTCGTTGAAGAACCCTCGTCGAATTGAAGATGATGTAATCCTAGCTACATGGATTTGAGATGAATTGAGAAAAACAAAAAAATTATACCCCATCCCTCAAAAAGGTACTTAGGGGTCGGGTGTGTGACAGATTGGTATCAGAGCAGGCAAAAACAATGGACCTGCTTGGGATCATGAATGAGTGAATAATTTTTTATTAGAGAAATTTTAAGGGGTAGCATCCTATTTGAGCTTATGTGAAATCTATTACTGAAGAGAGGAACAAAAATTTATGTTGTTGTTACATGTTTTAAAACTATGAAGTTGATTTTACCTTACAAATTGCATGTGTTGTTCATAAATTAGTAGATAGTTAACTAATAGAAAATGTTGTTATCGACACTTAAATAGTCAGTGGACAACAAGGAAAACTACAGTGTAAAGAATGGTGACACACCATGAGTTGGGAGAAATCTCCCACAATAGAGAAGAAGAATTTGATGAGAAAAGAGTGGTGGAAACCCCTCTGGATTTGGCTGAAATTGTAAGCCTCATGGAATAATTACAATTTTTTAAGGAAAACAATGAAAGGATGATAAAAGAACAGGAAAAACAAACTGAAATTAATGTAGTTCTCCTGCAAATCCTATCAGATATAAAAAGGCAATTGCAACATGGGCTAGTAGCCAGTAACGTGAATAAACATCATACTAATAAAATCCAGATCCTACCTGAGATACAAAAACATGGTCTTGAAAGTAGCCACATGAGAAGAAACACCTAAAAGAAGGCCCAACATGGAGCCAAGAGGCATGATAACGCGAAGGATTCAACTGAATAATCCTCTAGTGAGGAAACTGACAACTCCAAGGAGTTTTCTAGTAGTGAGACTAGTTCACATTCTCATGGGAGAAGAAAGAGGAGGAAACATTCCAAGAGCCATGACCCTTAAGAGTTTAATAAAGTCAAACCACCCACTTTTGATAGAGAAATTAAAAAGGGGGAAAAAGAAAAAGTTTGGCTACTTGGCTTGAAGAAGTACTTCAAAGTCCATGACTACTCTAAAAACTTAAAGGCCTGAATAGCCATTTTCAACTTGAATGGAAATGCCTCCATTTGGTGGGAGGACCTTAGAAATGTGAAAGGAATTCATGAGAAGGAATTTTCATGGAGACAATTCGAGAAATGCTTTAAGAGGAAGTACCTGTCTGAAAGATACTATGATGAGAAGACCAAGGATTTATATGAACTCAAGCTAGGTCATCTCACAATAGATGAATATATCAACAAATTTATTGAGTTGATGAGGTATGTACCCTACATAAAGGATGAAAAGGTAAAGATGCAACGATTTATTAGTGGATTGCCTCGGTCCTTCCAGGACAGAATTGAATTTGATGAAACTGAGACTTTGGAATACACTATTCAAAAGGCAAGGTACTAATATGATCAATTGAAGAACAAGGAAAAACCTCATAAGGATTGGAAGAAGAACAATAAATTGGGATTCAAGAAGAAGGGGTTTAAATCCTCAAGATTTAAGAATCATTGGAAGAGCTCTAAGATGATCCTTCCTACTAAGAGTGTGTATCAACAAAATTTTCCATCTCAAGGTGGAAATAAACTCTTTGGATCCGTCCCAGGAAAGACAAATAATACAAATAAAGAACCCTTGAAATGTTGGGGATGTGGAGAAGTACATTTGTTGAAGGATTTCCCACATAGGAAACAGGACAATAGGAGGATATACAACACCCAAGAGGCTACCACAACCAATGATGTGGCTAGGAGCATGCAACAAATTTATGCATCCCTAGATAATAGACAAGATGACCACCAAGATTCAGTGGTGGAGATGGAAGGTATGATTTTCAACCATCTAGTTTACATTTTAATTGACCCTGCTTCTAATCTGAGTTATGTTACCCCTCAAACTATTGAGAAATGTAAATTGTAGCAAGTAAAACATGCTAAATCATGGTTGGTATAGTTATCCACGGGAACAAAAAGAAAGGTGACAGAGGTCATACCAGCATGCCAATTCATTTTGAATGGATTTCCCACCTAAGCAACCCTAAACATGCTTCCTTTAGGATCTTATGACCTATTGATTGGGATGGACTGGTTGGATTCCTATAAATCCAAGTTGGATTGTTATAATACAACATTGGAGTGTGAATATGAGGAAGGGGGGGAAATAACCCTACAAGGAATTCAAAATCCTGTCTCAGTGAGACAAATATCATCCCTTCAAGTGAAGAAGTATTGTAGAAAAGGATGTTCTTTGTATGTAATACAAGTTTTGAAATATGTTGAGGACAATAAACCAAGCCTAGAGGACCATCTTATGTTAAGAGAGTATAAATATGTGTTTCCAGAAGAGGTACCAGGTCTACCTCCAAGAAGAGATCTTGATTTTTCAATAGAACTTGAAGCTATAGAGGTACAATGTCTATTGCACCCTATAGACTGAGTACACCCGAGCTAGTTGAGCTCAAACTACAACTAAAGGACATGTTGGAAAAATGTTACATCCCGCCTAGTGTCTCCTTGGGGAGCACCAACTTTGTTTGTGAATAAGAAGGATGGAACACTCGAGTTGTGCATAAAATATAGACAACTCAACAATATGACCATTAAGAATAAGTATCCCTTGCCAAGAATTAAGGGGTACTACAATTTTATCCAAGATTGACTTAAGGTCTAGATACCATCAAGTCTGAATTAAGGATGTGGACATCCACAAAACATCCTTTAGGACGAGGTATGGGAACCATGAATTTGTGGTGGTGCCATTTGGGCTTACCAATGCACTAGCCACCTTTATGTGCTTAATGAATAATCTGCTCAAAAATTTCTTGGATATATTTTTGTTGGTTTTCATTGATGATATCCTAATCTATTTTAAGAATAGGGAGGAGCATGAAGAACAACTAAGTTAGTGCTTCAAGTGTTGAGAGAGAACAATCTCTATGCGAATTTTAGTAAGTGTGACACTTACTTAGGCCATGTTATCTTTGAAGGAGTGGCAGTTGAACCTTACAAGATCAAATCCATTATAGATTGGCCTACCCCAAAGGATGTCTCTGATATCATATCCTTTATGGGCCTAACAGGGTACTATAGGAGGTTCATAAATGGGTTTTTCAATATTGGTTTTCCAATATTGGTTATCCAATAACCTCCCTTCAAAAAAAGGGAGTTAAATTCATTTGGACAAGAAAGTGGGAAGAGAGTTGTAAGCAGTTGAAACACATTTTAACAAATGCACCTGTGCTAAAAATTGCAAACCAAAACAACGATATCCTTGTGTGTACAAATTTGTGCAAGGAAGGACTCGAAAGAGTCCTTATGCAAGAAGGGAATGTGATTTTCTACAAATCCATAAAATTGAATGAACATGAAATCAATTATGTGAAACTTGATTTAGAATTGGTTTTCATAGTACATGCCTTAAAAATGTGGAGACATTACCCCCTAGAAATAAGATTTGTACTTATGACAGACCATAGTGGGCGGATATATTTGTTCGACCAACCCAAACTCAATACTAGACAAGCTAGGTGGATGGATCTCCTTAGTGAGTTTGATTTTGAAATCAAACATATTAAAGGAAAATAAAATAGGGTGGTCGATTCCCTTATTAGAAGTATGAAAGTGATTCACTTGGAAGCTGTAAGCACCTATGAACCAGACATCAAGGAAAGAGTCAAAAGTGCACAAGAACTAGATCCATTTTTCAAAACTGTGAGATCATACCTAGAACAAGAACCCACGGGGTTGAAGTATGAGGGATATCAGTGTCGAATGATGGGCTGCTAAGTTACAAAGGCGGGTTGTATATTCCAAATTGTGACGACTTGAAGAGGCTCTTAATATATGAACTACATAAAAGACCCTATCTTGGTCATCCTGGTTATCAAAAAATGATCACATCCACTAAGAAACTATTTTATTGTCCTGAAATGAAAAATGACATATTTGATTACTTAGATAAATGTTTAGAATTTCATTAGGTTAAGGTGGAGCACCAACATCCAGCAGGGTTGTTTCAACCCCAACCAATTCCATAATGAAAATGGGAAACCTGTTGGACACACCTACCACACTTAGAGGGGGGGGGTGAATGAGTGTGGGGATATTTTTCCCAAAAGTTCCCTCTTACACAAAAACTCCTTAGTTAACATTCAAAATTTTCTCATTACTCATTGTTGTCATTTATAATCAGTTATATGTGAATACATATCAGCAACATATATTAGCAACATATCATCAACAAATCATCTCCACAAGGAACACAAAGAACACAAGATGTATGTACAATTTTTCTTTTTATTATGGACTTCAATCCGGTGGTTTTTCAACAACAACTAAATAGAGTACAACTCTACAAGAGAACCAGCTCTATATGCAAGACTCATCTTACATTCTCAGCACCAACTGAGATGAGGCAACAATCCTCAACAGATATCAATCTGTCAACATAAACACGTGCATCAACCATGCACCAACCTATGTCAAACAACCTGTAATCAATTTGTACCATAAACAAGTGAATCCAACCATGTACCAAGTATATACCAATAATGTTTCAATTAATAATAAACAATGACTCATAAATATGTACCAACATCATCAACTATACACCTCATGTATGTGCCAACTCATCAACTGCTTGTCTCAACCATGACTAGTTTTGAATTAGTCAACAACCCCAACTTGAAATAATCATAACTTTGTAACTGTAATGAATAAAGATCTGAAATTGATACACAATGTTCTTCAGTGTGTTTTATGCAATTCCTCTAGGTTTCACTACTTGGAACCTCTCAGAAAAGGAGTTATAGCAAAAATGGCATACCTTTCTTAATTCTAGTTTATTCTAGAGAGATGCCTTATAGAGCATTCCCCGGATGGAATATTTGTTGTATAGATCTGAAACTGTTACACATCATACTAAATAATTTAATATAACCAACACAATTGGTCTCACTAAAGTTTTATCTGTTATGAATAAGTTATGACATTTTTACCCGAAACACCTGTTTTAGACTAGTTTCAGGACTAGCCACAAACCCTATTTTCCACGGACTGTATCTCCAAAAATTCAACGACCCACAAGATGAATTTTTTACCACATATAATTGAATATGTTTCCTCAATGGTATATCAATCCCATGGTCTGAATCATTATATAAAAAAAATTATAGAGAAAATGGTGAGATGACCTGTAAATAACATACCTTAGAAAGCATCATGAAAAGAATTTATCCTCCCTTCAACTCTGGCCCTCTTTTATTCACCTTCCTTATGAAATTTGGATTATATATAATTGGTTACCTCAGTCACCTATATATCTTCAATATTCTCAAGTGTTCCACACCAAAAATGCTCAAGAATCTCTCCATCAATACTCCAAAAGATATTCTCACAAGAAGCTCTCCATTGATCCACAAAAAGGATGATCTACAAGAG
>ML788310.1:571121-605801 GCA_009831015.1 Picea engelmannii
ATTGAGGAGATTACTTATGGAAATGGTTAAGAACAAGAAGAAGAAGCAAGCTAGCTAGAGATTGATTGGAGAACTTGTGCAAGACTGTATGGAGGATTGAAGCTACAGCAGCAAGAGACAACAAGTAATTATATGTGGTTGAAATTCTTCATGCATGAGCAAGTGTGTGTTTCAGAGCTAGGAGCCATCAAAAGGAGATCTACGACATCAAGGCTCAGGTTGTATATTTCTCTTTCAGTTAATGCAATACATGAATAAGTCCCTTTCCCATAATGATGATGTCATCTTATTACATGATTCCTTGATCACATGTATAGACTAGGTATTGAATATATTAATGCCTTTGCTGTGATTGGTTTGTGTTGTTGTGATTGGAACGACACAAGAGCATCAGAGAAGAGCAAGGAACAACAAATATTAAAGGAGAGCGTTCATAAGGTATGTCCACTATCCATTTCTCTTAGCTCATTCAATATCTAGATCTAGGGAAAGAGTAGTATTCTGTCATGTTTTGTTCCAGATCCAGGTGGATCTGGGGAGATTGGTCTGTGTCCGCACTCACGAATTTATCCATAAACAGGAACCTTTGAAATTTTGGACAGAGTGAGACCTGTAGCATATAGAATATCACTTCCTCCCACAATGAAAGAAAATGATGTTTTCCATGTTTTTGTATTGAAGAAATATGTACATGATTCTAATCATATAAATGATTGGTCTATGATTCAGGTGGAACTAGAGGGATAATTCTTTCTAGATCCACAATGAATAAGAGACAAGAAATAAATCCCACTCAGGAATAGAACCATTGCACATGTCAAGGTGCAGTGGAAACACTTTGGTCCAGATGAAGCTACATGGGAAATGGAGGATGCCATGAAATAAGCATTACCCATTTTTGTTCACTGTTGTACATAAAGAGCACATCAACAGGTAGAACACCGAGGACAATGTTCCTTTAAGGGGGAGGGGATTGCAATACCCCTGTTTCCCCCAACTTTTAAATATAACTATAGTTTGCTAAGAGACTATGGGAAGACTAATTATGTGTGGATGTTGGAATTGATGAACCTTTTGTTATAGAAGGTAATGCATATATTTTTGTTACTAAATAAAATGGAAGATGTTGCATAACTATTTAAGGGATTGACAATGTAGATAATGATGCATGAGAGATATGGTGAGGGGAACCAGTAATGGTTGAGATGACCCCTATCAAATCAGTACTCTATTGGATTGAAATGATTCAGACCCAGAACAATCCTCTAACCCAAAGAATTTAATTACCAGTCAAGTTGGTAGTTGGGAAGTCTTCCCCAAGAGTCAATGAGGAGATGGGAAAAGTGCCCATCTGGAAACTTCCTGATATGACCCACGAAATTGGGAAATGGACCCATGAAATATTATCGAGAAAGGAAAGAAAAGGAAGGAAAATCGTGGGAAGAGGAAAGAGGATGAAGAGAAATGGTTCTAGTGCCATTTTATGAAGAGGGAGAGCATGTGAAACTCTCTGGTTCTGAAGGGAATTGAGAAATGAATATGTTTATGGGTACATGAATTGTTGAGTAGTGTTTTTCTAATCAATATGATAAAAGAAGCTGCAGAAATATGGAGTGATTGAGTGAGAAATCACAACAGTCTCCCTTGCTTGGTGGATAGAAAACTAATCTGCCAGAATTCTTGTGGGAGAAGGAGAGTGACCTCTGTGCCTGGCTATTGATAAATAGAAGGAAGAATCTCTCTCAGGCATCGTGATCTAGCTAGGGGGTGGCTAGTTGCAAATCCTTCCAGGAGTTGTTGTGCCTAGGGTCGGGTGGAAAATGGCTCCCCTTTCAGTAGTTGCAACATTTTATGGTTCTAGATAAGTATATTTTGCTAAAATATTTGTAGTGTTAAGTTCAGAAATAATTATAGATTGTGTTTGAGATAAATATAATTTCAATTTTCCCCCGGATAGGGTGCCACACAACACATAATGGCCACATAACACAGGCTTGAGCCCATCCATAAATATGGTAGGATGGCTCCCATCCCCTCTCCATTAATTATGGGAGCTCTCCATTACTACCTTTCAAGAGCCGAAGGGTGGCTCCCTCATGCGAGCAGATTGACGGAAATGGAATTCAATGGATGGGGGGCGTTAATGGGAGCAGTCATGTCGCTCCTCTATGATATTATCCAACAATGCACCATCCTACACCATTTCACCTTCGACCTGCACCAAGAAAGCAACTCAGTGCTTTGGTGCAACCACTACAGAAACTTTTGCACACTAGCTATATGCATCACTTCCTCGATGCCACGAGAGAGGGGCAAGCCACATCATGGCCCTGCCTGGCATAGTGTTTTCACATGACAAAGGAGGAGGTAGCTTCTAGAGAGGACACTCTCCATAGCCCTCACTCAGTGCACTCAGGTTGCATGCAACAGAGTGAAGGACAAGTCGCCTCCAATGGCTTACATGGAGGAAGTGATCCCGGAGGAACCCTTATAGATCCCTTCAGAGTCTCTTCTCTTCACTGTGCTAGAGAATAGGCAACCCCCGAGAAATTTTTCAGTGCAAGCCACTACACCAGCCATTAAGGTTCTCCATTGCACCAGCACCATGGAGGAGGCAGAGGAGGTTCACATCTGCATCGTGGAGGAGGAATTCCTCCACCTTGAATCTCAGGATGCCTTGCTTCCAGGAGACAATGAATTATCCAACGTCGCAGCGGAGGACAAGGACCCCAGGAAGGAGGAATATGCACATGGATGGCGTACAAGGATGGAGCATAGGGATGGCGCACAGGATGGAGTACAGGCTTCTACAGGCAAGGTTGTGGAGGGTCTGGGTGGCATGATGGTTGAGGGTGGCGAGGTCCTTGCGCCACCTCCTATCTTGATTGTTCCAGAACCATGGCATGCCCCCCCACACTTCTTCCACCCAGAACAATTGGAATTAGTGCTTGATCTGCGGAGCTAGATGGCACATTAGATCCACCGTGGCACTCTCAAGCACCAACACATCGATATGTCATATGAATCATTTTCCAATGCACCAACTGGGAAAAAATGTTTGACATGTGCAAGGCCTTTTGTCCTGCAGACTCGGAACGGGCCGCACTACGGAGATCCCAGGAATGCAAATTATGAAGCTAACGGGTAATTGCATGGCTTGTAGCTCTTTCTGGTTATGGTGTACACTCTCTTGCTTAGATGTTAGTCTTAACTCTAGTCCTATGTTTAGTTCTAAGTCCAGTCTAGTTTTACTCCTAGTTTAATTATTTGATGTAAAGACTATAGGCCACCACCTGCCCTAGTTTCCTCTTGGCAGGGCAGATGGAAGACCGCCTTTTTCAGACTTGGACATCCCAGGTTGCCAACTGTCCCAGTTTCTGCTAATTCGATGGAACAGTTGGCAACCTAGAGAAAGGTGTTTTTTTGTATGTGATAAGTTATAATGGGAAATGCCCTTTTTTATTTACAAAAAAATATATATAAGTTCAATTTTCTATTAAAAGTGCCTTGAAAATTTAGATGTGAATGTGAGAATGCTATATCTAAATTTTATGTTGGTGAACAACTTCACCTTGTGATTGTCTATGCCAAATTCTAGGTGTAATTTTTAAGGTTGATCTACATTTACAACTCATCTTCTATTTCTAATGAGAGAAAAAAAAACAATTAGAACCTCTACAAAATTTTTTAAAAGAAAGAGATAAACTCTCTGCCTAAGATTAATTATGATCTAAAGGTGCTATGAAGTTCTGTATTAGAATACTTAGTAAATAATAAACTTCGGGATTATATTTGGGCTTTAAGGAAATAGTCCAAATGTTATTAAACATTAAAGTTAATTATAAATGAGGGATTTCCTAAATTTGTTAAAATACAAAAGCTCCAAAAACCTTATTATGGAATTTAATAAAAACTTATACTAATTATGGGCTAAAATCCCTACAAACTTGGAAGGAATCTCCTTAATTTCAGGAGCTATAACTTATGGTAGAAAACCAGAATTTACTATGGAGGAAAATCCTTGTTTTAAGACCAACTCCTTAAATTTAGGTAGAGAAAGTAAAGTTCGGTAAGAAGGAGAAATTTTACTCCTTTACATGTGAGGAAGGGAAATTATAAGCCATATTTTAAATGGAGAAATTTTCCTCCTGAATATGATTTTATTTAATTATTTTCAAAATTCTGGAATAAGGAAACTAATTTCCATTTTTTCCTTTATTTCATCTTTAATTAAACGAATTTTATTTAAACCTTACCAAATATTTATTTTATGCAAGGATAATATATGTACATATTAATAAACCCATGATAATTCGCTATGATCATTTCTCAACACACCTCAGAGCTTTAGGGCTTCGAGACTCTGAAGGTTTGAAGTGGAGTGAATTGGAGAATGACCCGAAGGCCGAAGGATTACATACTAAACCGGATTAATCCACCCATGACCAACCTCTTAATAATTTTGTAATTATTGGGACTTCGAGCATTGGGAGTGATGGACGTGCGAAATTGTTATATATATATATATATATATATATTGGAAATTTATGAAAACCTAGGCATGAATTTGATGGATTTTATTATAAAATTAATTTATTACAATGAACCCATGGATGATACCAAATCCTTTTCCATTTACATTATTTTTTAATGTGTAGTATATGCACATGGGACCACTTCTCAACTTCGAAGATTTGGGATGTTGAAGTGATTGCATTGTGATAACTATCGAAGGCTTCTGGCCCAAAATCTCCTTAGAAAAGCAGTTAATGGAAAATTATAATTCTTAGGTACAAACTTTAAGGGGGATTATGCTATTATAATATATTATATAATATCATAAAACCCTTACATGGGTAAGGTCAACCTTTTTCCCAAGTACTTATATTATATGTGTATTATAACCCATGTGCATGGGACCACTCCGGGACTTTGAGACTTCAGGATTCTGGGACTCTGGGAAGTTGGAGGAATGGAGAGTGTGTTGAAGAGCGGAAGGAGTTGACCCATAAATTATCCCTCATTCCAATACTAAATACAATATTGGGGATTTATTAAACCCCGGTTCAATTCTCAAGGAGACGTATTCTAATATTATAATACATTATAAATGATTTTATTAAAATATTCGCACGTGGATGAGGCCAACCCTTTTCCCCTTTAAATTGTTATTTAATGTGTAACACATACAAGTGTGGACCCCTTCGAAACTTTGGGACTTCAAGAGTTCGAGACTTTGGAACTCCGAGATGTTTGGGGTGATAGAGTGCATGAGCTAAAATGGCCGAAGGCCTAGACCTACCTTCCCATGTTCCAATGTTTGCATGAACATTAAATATAATTAATTACATTATATTATTTTTAATGTAATTAAACTAATGAGATTAATTGTAATAAGCATTTAATGAAATTCATTATATTGTAATATAATATAATTAAATTATATTTGCATTACAATATAATATAAGCGGCACCCTCTTCGGAGCTTCGACGTTCGAGAATTATGGGCATGTACATAGGAGGATGGAGAAGTCCACAGATTTACTTAGTACTTTCTATTAATGATCCTAAGTACAAGTTAAAATATTTAATTATATTATAATTTAATTTAATATGATTATATTATAATATAATTAATTTAAAAAACTAATTAGTAATATGATTTGATTATGAGTTAATGTGATGAGGATTTAATATAATAATTAACACTAATCCATCCCAAAATGTTGGATTTCCAAGGAAAAATGGGAGTCATCCTTGGTTTAACTGGACCGGTAATTTAAGCCAAGTAAAAATGAAATTTACAAGGTTGATTAATTTTAATGAAGATTAATTATCCCTAATAGGGATTAAATAAATGATTAATAAATAAATAAATCTAGAATTTATTATGATAATGATTAATTAATTTCTTAGGTCTATAAGAGTTGGACAAGTGTCAACCTTTGATTGGACGAGTCCTTGTATGATATGATGGTGTGGAGTGTCGCGTGACAAGGAGCCACGTGGGTTCCACATGGCGGTGAGAGACTCTAGTCGATGAAGGCCTAAAGAACTATAAAATACCTTAACTTTCGATCCAAAACTCAGATATGGACAAATTTATAGTCATTGAAGAACCCTCGTCAAATCGAAGATGATGTAATCCTAGTTACAGGGATTCAAGATGAATTGAGAAAAGAGAAAAATTTATACCCCATCCCTCAAAAAGGTACTTAGGGGTCGGGTGTCGGACATCCAACTAGTGCCAACATCTTCCTAAAGATTAGGAACAAAAAATATATGTGAGATTAACTCACACAAGTTGTCATGTGTTTATAATTGGAGACAATCTAAACAAACACACCAACAACCCCCCATAAGTGAAACATAGGGAGGAACAAAGAAGAAAAAAGATGGGTCCTGACAACAAGGCCTGATAAGGTACCCATGTACAAATTCTCATAACAGGATAAACAGAGAAAAACCCATAGGCAAAATATCCTCTCCAAAAGAGAGAAAAATGCCAGTGTTGAAAATGGCATTGAAGTTGAAATTGAAGGAGATCCCACAAAAATGCATTGAAAAACAAAAGCATGAGGACTGCAGAGGTTGAAATCTCCAATCAAGAAGTATGACCAAACTTTGAAGAATAGGGCCAAGAAACTCAAATAACATAGTCAAATTAGTAAGTAAAAGAGGTTCAGTTGCAGAGGCACGAGAATGGAAAACACCGACAACCACCACAAAAATGCTTCGTAAAAATAGGTGTTGGTGAAAAACCATAACAAGGGATTCAACCAAAGAAAACACCATCGACCATAAAAATACCAGTGAGGCCCATGGAGGTTGAAAACTACAAACATGAAGTATGAATGAAACTCTAAAGAGGAGGGCCACGAACCCAAAGCTGTCAACGCCATCAAAGATTCAGTACAAATCCAAATTTTAGACTTCTCAAGCAAAGAGTTTGATCCTATGAAATGAGTCCTGAAAAAAATCATGATGAGGTACTCATTTACAGTGGACAAAAACATCATAAAATGAGTGTCCTTATGGATTCCAATCCATCTCACCAAAGTGCATGAGTCAATAGCCACTACAACCTCCGAGTCAAAATAGGAATTAATGCTCTATACAAGGCTCACTCTTATGACCCAAGGGGAGCATATATGGGGCTAATTATATATGATATTACCCCAAGGAGGGGAATACATGGGCCTAAATGTACACATAATGTGTAAATATATATGTAATAAGGTCGGCCTAATGGTAAAGGGGCCTCATGTGCAAGTGTGAATATGTATATATAGAAGTCTTCTATTCATTATTGGAGACAGGTGAATTGTATATAGTATGAATAATATTTGGTTATTTGGAGGGGGTTCCCCTATTATTTAAGGATTTATTTTGTAACTTATCTATCTTGGAGTTTTTCTCCACGCTCACATTTTGTACATGGTGTGTACTTCTGGTTTGTTATGATAATTTAAGCATCTGGTTCATTGCATTTGGTATTAGAGCACTGATCCTAGGGTTTTGCTTCCTCAAGATAGTCATTTTGGAATTTTAACTATAACGTTTTCTTGGATAATTTTCATAAGGTGAAAGATGGAGGATATCTATAAGACTTGTCATAGTACCTTTGGTATTAATTTAAGCTTCTCGATCATTGTACTTTAGGAGATACACTCTGTGGAAGATAGGGTATCTGACTAGTCCTATTGACTAGTATCAAATAGGTGTTCCGGGTAAAACCTTCATAAATTCTTCATAATCAAATATCAAATATTGTGTGTGTGGCACGCTGTACAATTTTTCTCTCCTAGAAAGGCCAAGAATAAGCAAGGTGTGGGGAAGTTACCATAACTTCCACTTGGAACATCCAATTTTTGTCAGACCTATGGCATTGCAAAGAAGTGATTTCATAGTTCTACAAGTCACAATTTCAGACTCAAAAGAGATGAAATTGCAGAGATACATCATAAGGAAGGTCGGCCAGGAGGACAGACTCCAAATCAGGGTTTCCAAGGTATGTTGACTTACAAATATCATAACTTTTTATTGGAATGTACGATTGAGCTGATTCAAAGTCCATTGGGAATATAAATCATAGAAGAACATATTGGAACAAGGATTATAACTATTTGAAATCATTATCCTTCATATATTGAGGTTGTAATTTAAGGTTTGGGATTATACCTCAATTAAGAATCAATGAAAATACCTAAATTTATAGGAGATGAAGATAAAGATGAAACCAATCCTATGGAATGGTTGAGGTTGTTAAAATAGTATGATATAACTCCTTCAAAGGCAAGAAATTGTTTTTTGATGATGCTTGGAAGTGGTGGATGAGTATTGATAAAGATACTAGATGGCACTACACATGGTAAAATTTTGAAGAACCCTTCTCAAATAAATGGATTAAGGATATAAATATGGAGGGAATGCAAATAATTCAATGTGAGTTGAAAGAAGCAAAGGAAGAGATCAAGAAGAAAAATGACGAGTTTTCCAAGATGTAATCCCTTAATGAATCACTCATTAAGGAGGTTAAGAACTTAAAGCAAGAAAAGAATAGTAAATCAAAGTGGGAAAATGATGATTTCAGGGAAGAATTGAAAAAGAAAGAAGAAGTGATATGTAGATTATGAAATCCTAATAAAAAACTACTAGATGAGGTTAATAGAGATTGAAAGAAGAAAATAAGCGTTGTCAAAATCAAGAAAAAGAAAGGATCTTAGATGAAGAATCTACCAAAAGAATGGAAAATGAAATTTGCATGAAGGTTGAGAAATCCTTAAATATTGATGATGCAAAATCATAAATACAAGCCATAATTGAAGAAGGACGTCAGAATTTGTTAGATGGGATCACATTGCAGCTTCAAAAGGAGAAATAAGACAAGATTCAAGAAGGCCAACAGAAGATACTTGAAGAAGTTGAACTCCATATAGAGGATGTACATGCCAAATATGATGGTATTATCTCCAAGGCTAGATTAATCAAGGACCAAGCAAAGAGGATAGAGGATTCCATTGTCTCTGAAAAGAAGATAGATGAAATGGGTGTGCAGAATGAAGAAAAACCATCAAATGTCAAGCCATATTGACACCCTCATTATCAATAAATATTTCAAGGAAGACAAGAAGATCGATATCAACATTATCAAGGAAGAATATGGAATACTCGTCAATATTCATGGAATATGGTATCACAAAACGATTATTCCACAAGATACTATCATAGACCAACATCTACTACAAATTGGAGAAGATTCAACAATGATACATGGAATAAAGGGAAACAAAATCATGCGAAAACCACACACAAAGGATTACGACCGAAAAGAATTGATTTTGGATGGATTGATCATCATCAATGGAAGGAAGAAACGAGGAACATAATAAAATCATATTACTTGGTTTCATCACATGTGAAGCCTTTAATTGCAAAGCTTTGAGAACAAAGATTTTTTAAGGAGGGTACTATGTTATGACCCAAGGGGAGCATATATGGGGCTAATTGTATATGATATGACCCCAAGGGGAGCCATATATGGGCCTAAATGTACATGTAATGTGTAAATATATATGTATTAAGGTCGGCCTAATGTTAAAGGGGCCTCATGTGAAAGTGTGAATAGGTATATATAGAATTCTTGTCTTCGTTATTGGAGACAGGTGAATTGTGAAGTATGAATGGTATTTGGTTATTTGGAGGGGGTTCCCCTATTCTTTAAGAAGTTATTATGTAACTTATCTATCTTAGAGTTTTTCTACACGCTCACATTATGTACATGGTGTGTACTTTTGTTAATTTATGATATTTTAAGCATTTTGATCCTTACACTCACTCTTAAAAATAATTGATGTCGAATAAAAATAGTGAAGCATGAAGAATCGCCCGAGGAAGAATTTGCACAACATCCCCCACAATGTCGAACTGAGAGGAAAATACAATGGAAATGGATGTCATAATTGATTATTAAAGCATGGAGTATAATATAAAGGCGACAAAGATGCAAAACAACCTAAGCAAGAAACACTCCAAAGTGGCGAGCTCCAAGACACTATGAAACAAGGCAGTACATGGAGACAAATGTTTGGTTACACTCCTAAAACTATCTACACGAGCATCACAAAATCCAGTACTCAAAGGTGCAGAACAAGAGGTACCATAAATAGCCATCATGGACAACAATCATTGATATGGGTCCTAGAAAACAAGGCCATGCTAGGTACCCATTTACAAGTGAGGAATCAATTCTCATAATTTATCTAGCCCGTGAGAAAAAACAAGAATCTCACAAAGACATTAAATATGCCATACAACCCATAGTTGAAAGGAGAGCGGAACACTCTTTTCAACACCTCAAACAAGATAGAAAATGAAAGCTTCACTGAAGAATTAAAGAAAAAGCTATGCCAATAACCTCTAAAATATAATAAATTCGCTAACAAAAACCAATATTCCCACGACCTCCATAAAAAAAACCCACTCATGCACATGTAAATTTCAAAATATAGTAGCCAAAAAGATAGGAGTCTCCCCTTGCAAACCCAAGGTACTTGCCAAATCCCTTACAATGAAAAACTAATAAATGAAATATCAAATGCGTAATGCATGACATAAATTCAATGGTGGGAAACAAGTGTCCACATGCCATAAACGTTTATGTGAAGATGTGACACTTCGATAGTGGTTAGAAAAATATATGGCATCCATAAGGGTTGATGTTGTCGTGGGTATGTGTTGTCTATGAAGGGCCACAACTCACCTTCCCAATACTCCAAGCATGGGCATGTGTTGTCATTTCCAAAAGCAACGTTGATTGCTACCTTCACATATATGCAATACTCCAAGCATGGACATGTGTTGTCATTAAAAGAAGCAGTGTTGTATAGATAAAATGTCATACCAACTCATGGTTGTTGATGTTGCACGCTAAAATGATAGGAACCCCTTTTTCTTCTAAGGGGACCACAATTAGTTAACTCCTTGAAGTTGGACGACCATGAGTTGATATCGTTCTACCCTTCCTCCACCTCCTCTACTCTGCGTAGTTATGAGCATTCAACGTTTTTGTTCTTTGTAATCCACAACCCCTCATTTCAATTGTTTCCAGTAGTCAAGAAGAGATATATACGTAGAGTAATCCGTTGACTGAGAGAGGTTATCCACGCTACAAATCAAATACGACAGTGAGTTTCAAATATCAAGTGGTGAGATCCATTAGATGTATCTGAAGCATTTCTTTAACCACAACCTGTAGATACGGAATCCTGTGAATGTCTTCATCCCTGGCACTCATGCCTCTGCCAACCACTGCATCGAGTTCCTCTTGGACTTTGGATTGCACTTAATTGTTAAATACCACTTCCGTCAGGATCCATTCTGTGAGTAGATTTGTGGCGTGCGCTGACGAGGAATTACAACGATTGTGATCTATTTCTCAAATTGAGCATGTGAGGAAATTTCCATAAACAGTTCACCATTACAATCTACCCCCCTAATCAGTCAAATCAATCTCTTAATCAGACAGATCGACTTCTAAAACAGATTGATGGACAAACAAATATTTCCATGGAAAAATCAGGGAGACATAAGCACACTACTCTTGCCTACATGAATCTAGTCCTCTACATAGGATTTCGTTTATCTTCCAAGATCATTGGGCTCTCTCGTGAGGGAGTTAAGCCCAATCCTGCTCTGATACCATGATGAGAAATGTGAAAGTAGATATTATTATGCAAAAACCAAAAATGTTTGAGCGCTCTTTTTTAAAAAATAAATTGAGTACATATAAATACACAAGTTTTGTCTCAAGATAGAAGAACTACCTTGATCTATCAGTTGAGAAAATGTCTGAACCTCATACTAGTCTAGGAAGCATTTAGTTGGAGTGAATCTCTCACATCCAACTAGTTCCAACAACTTCCTAAAGACTAGGAACAAACAATCTACACGCGCTTAACTTACACAAGCTCTCGTGTGTTTAGAATTAGAGATAATATAAATAAACACACCAACATATTTACCACTAATAATAATATGGTTGACCAATGTTAAGACTTGCATATCGACACCTCCTTAAGACCATTAAACATATATACCTACAAGTTATGTTTGACTTTCTTTTAAAATTGATCAGGTATATGTTAAACACGTATACCTGAAGCATCTACAAATGTTTATTGGATCATGAGTCTCTAAAACTTGAGCCGAAAGATAAGAGTCTCACTGGTACTATGAACATGTCCAAAGTTGATCTGAAGGATCACCAGGAAGATCGCCAACTGCTTCTTGTGTTGAACGGACCCATTGTTCGGTATGTGTTATATTATTTACATGAGTGGTATTGTTTATGTTGCATCGAGCGCGCAGGGGAACTTGAGGGGGGGTCGCTATGACCCCCCTTGGGGGGTGCAGGGGGGCGATAGCCCCTCGTGTGGGGTTTCAAGGGTAGCGCTCATGAGAAAAAAACCTCGGGAAACGTGTCACATGTTTTCCTCGTTTTTCGTGTTGTCTTGATTTTCGTGTTCATTGTTGGGAGGTTTTTTTATTTCCAATTAAGGTATTAGGTTTGTTGACTAATCCAGGTCATTGGTTTAGGTTTTTGGATGTTGTTGGCTCCTATATGTATATTGTATTGTAAAAAATGTATTACCATGAATGACTATAGAATATGTCGGTTTTCCCTGTTTGTGTTTCCAGGAGAAAAACATGTGTAATGTTTGTATTTGCCATTGTATATTTTCTATTCTTTTACTGAAAATATGTTTGCAGTAAATATTGTACAAGGTTAAAATCTACATTTGGTATCAGATCTTTGTTGGCTTTAGGGGGAAGCCTTTGTGGTCAATGGTTTGGCTCAAGACTGTGATAAGCCTTGTTATAGTGGGAGATCTGTGGTATTGATTTTTTAGGTGAAAAGAAATAGAAAACAATTTGAAAATGGAGATAAAGAAGTTTAATGGGCAAAGTTTTGAGTTGTGGAAGCTCAATATGGAAGATCTATTGGTGGACAAAGATCAGTGGATCACGGTAGATCTAGGTACTGTACCTACAGGAACTTCAGCAGATGACTGGAAAAAGTTGGATCGGAAGGTGAAGAGCACAATCCGACTGTGTCTCTCAGATTCAGTATTATTGAATGTGTCAGAGGAAGCTAAGAGATTTTCATCAAATTTAACATCTCTTCTAATAATAATTTCATTGGAACAAGGTTGAATAAGTTTGTAACCTTTGACATCCTCAGAATATTCAACAAAAATAAACTTCTCACTTTTAGGCTGTAAAGATTTCCTTTTCTCATAAGGAATGTGAACCCATGCTACACTACCAAATACACGTAAGTGGATTACATGGATTAATTTCAATCCATGTTTCTTCCAATGTTATATTTTTTAGATCCTTTATGGGAGTTGGCTTCCTCCCAATAATTAAGACTTAACCCTTAGATTGGATCACACAATTATCCATTTTCTTTAATGTGTGATTCTTTCTCTCGGCAACACAATTTTGTTGTGGTGTATATGGAAGTACAGTATGTTGAATTTGAATGCCATGTGTAGTGAAATAACTTGTAAATTTATTGCTCACATATTCTCCTCCATTATATATTCTTAACCTTTGAAGTTGATTTCCAAATTGTTTTTCTACAAGGGCCTTATAGGCCAAAAAATTGTCAAAAACTTTGATCTTAAGTTTTAAGAAGTAAACCCAAGTGCATCTGGAGAAATAGTCAATGAAATTTAAGAAATATTTGCACCTAGAGAAAGAAGGAGAAGAAAGTGGATGACACAAATCATTGTGAACAAACTACAAAGGGGATGAGGCATGCCAAGTTTTTCAAAACTATCCCGATGATGTTTATTGAGAACACAACCAGCACAAACACCATCTTTGCAAGAAACAAGAGGAAGACCAGTCACCATGCCTTGATTATGTTAGCACATAATCTTGTATGCGAGGTGTTTTCCTACAAAGTGTCCCCTTCAGCGAAAAAGTGGCAAAGAATGGGTCAAAAACCCACTTATCCTAAGTCGGGGGTGCATAAGCGCCCTGGATTATGCAGTGCACATATCTGTGCAGTCAGAATATGCACACGCAGATCTTCAGTCCAGATTCAATTCCGGACCACCCCCCCCCATCATTCTACCTTTAATGGGTTGGGGGGGGGGTCTGATATGACAGTTTTCCCATGCACAGATCTGAAGGGTCAGGTGATCCACGCCCATATCTATGGTTGAGGTCCCATTACGGACACCCCCCGACCATTCTACCTTTAATGATGGGGGGGGGGGCTCTGATATGGGTGGTTTTCCAGTGTGGGACCATTTTCTATCGTGGTGCCTCCTCCTTGCATCACCCCCCTCCTCTTGCCACCTTTGTTCCACTAGGCCTCCTATCCACCAATCACATCACTTGTTTCCCCCTTGTCTCGTTAGGACACACTCGCCTTCCACTCACCCTCGTGGCATATCATTTTCTTTTTTGCTCCCTCTTGTCTTCGCACACAAGTCCCTCTCCCTATCACTTCATCCCGTCATAGGAGACGTGTTCCCTTTCGAAAAATCATATCCCACCACCTTATCTCTATGGCCCCCACAAGACCTGCCACATTCTCCCTCTGGCCTCTCCGTATCTCACTTCCACATCTAATATGCCAAATCATCCATGTCTAGTCACCGTTCATCCGTCGCTCCCCGTCAGGTGCCCAGTTATCGCGTTCGCCTCCATGTCTTACCATGAAGTCGTTTAGCAGATCAAGGTGGCAGCATGAGAAGCCTCCATGTCCCAAAGGTGCAGAGTTGATCGGGGTCGTTTCCGATCCCAAGGAAGCAGTTATTGGAACGGTTGGTGGTGGGTGGACATTGTTTCCACCATAAATGGAAGGTCTAGGAGAGGAATGTCAACTTGTCAACTCCTTGCAGGCTCATTTTGGAACATGGTGGCATTTGACCGAAGTGCACAATGGCTCATAGACTGCATGCACAATCTACCAGTAAACATGCATATGCAATGCCTTCAATGCAGTAACTCGAAGCTCCTGCTGGGATTTGCTCCAAGTATATGAAGGCATTTTTTTCATTTTTGTATCTATCGATGGTTGAGCTATGCTCCCAAATTGTAAAACTTTAACAAAATTTTTGGTTCTCTGGTTATGAGTTGTATCTGAGACCTCCTGTTTAATGAAAGTCATCTTCTTTCCATCTCTATGTAAGCTTTGTTTTAAGACACTCAGAATTGGCAGGTCCAATCGAGGGCGATTATGTTGTGTGATGTATGTTTGATCATGACAATGTTTTCACCAGTTTTAAATCAATCTCCTGTGTCTTTTTCTTCATCTTACCTTGAGTAGCTCATTGAAAGATTCAAGCGAGCTGTTACAGTGGCCACCGTGATGCAGGTATGATCACTGTGTTACTGTAACTGTGTCATACTGGCACATTTCAGTGTTTGTTCTTTCTTCTATGGGTTGTTGGAAGTTTGATGCCTATAATAGACCTTTGCAGTTTCTCTCTGAAGTCTTCCTCCTACTCACCCTTATTACAACTTACTGACTGAAGTTAAATCAAGACCTCACCTGCTTGTGCATAGCCTGGCCTAGGATTATGAGTTAAACGATATTCTTCTGGGTATGCATCCATTTGATCACCCTTTTATATACCAATCGTGACATAAAACTGATGGGCATCAGGCTCTATTCCTGCCGCAATCCAGGAGTGACTTTTGACGCTAACAAATTACATAGTTGATATAATGAGCGATAGTTTATATGACCAAACCTCTCATGCTAAAGTTTGCTCAAGTCATCGCAATGAGCAACAAAAACTGATGGAAAAGATGATGACCCTAAATTTTCAAACTTATACAACCTTTTTGGAAATTGTGTTTTCATTGATGCCAAAGGAAGTCATTGATATCACAGGCAAGGGGAGACTGACTGTGGTCAATGATAAGGGGAGACTATATCTCTATGAGTTGATAATCTTCTTCATATTTAATTATCATTGATCGAATCAGAACCAAAACCAATAACATGAATCCATAAACAGATTGAGGAAATCGAGTATGACCCTACGCGGCTCTATGAGAATGAAAGAAATCAAGGAACAAGATCTGATAGAGAAGAGTAAAAACCAACATATGTTTCCTACTCGTGGTCTACGAAAATGATTTTCCCTATTCAATGTCCTATTTGTGCAAGAGGTATCAGAAGACGAGATTGAGAAGGAAACATAACCAATAATAAGAATATGAGGGCACATCAAAATATTTCCACATAATGATATATCCCACATTTGTTGGGAAAATCAAGTCCAAAGGGTTTATAACTAAAAAGTAGTATTACATTGTTTGAATTAAAGAAAAAGAGCTATGAAACCCTGTGTGGGAAGTTAAATTTTATCGTGAAGAACGATGGACCCAGAAATGGTTAAATCCTAACCGTTGATCATTAGAGATCAACGACCAAGATCAAAGAATTGGGGTCCAATACCAAGTGGGATTGCTCAACTACATCAGTGCTATGATAGAAACCTCACCCGTGCCATGCATCCATTCAGATGAATTCCACATTAGAGGAAGTCCACATTAGTGATGCCATGTGTCAGGACACATATTGATGCCACATCATCCATCGTACGTGAAGATGGCATCCACATGGAAGCCACCTCATCTGCAACATCAACACAAGAGATCTAAAAAAATTACTAAGTACCAAGACATCGCAGAGATGGTGAACATGGTGGAGAATCGAGGGTATGTGAAGAAATGGGCACGAACCCATGGTGAGAGTTAAAAAATCAACTGAGTATAAGAGACATGTGATAGGAGTTTGAAAAATGGACTAAGTGTCAAGAATCAATTAGACAGATGAGGTCACAAGAATTGAGAAAGTGTCATAGACCTGCGGACCCGTGGTAAGATTTAGAAGAAATGGATATGTACCAAGAATCTGTGAGATGAAGATGAAGAATGAGAATAGACCTGTGGACCCACGATGAGATATTGAAAATGACTAAGTGATCCAAGAGGATCCAGAATGCTAAAAAATTGATCATCTCAAATTATTATGAAGATGACTTCATTGCATAGAGCTCAATGAGATATTTCCCACACAATTTGAACGACCTCAAATGAACATTGTATGAGGAAGTTATGGCCTTTTTGAAGTTCGAAAAAAACAAGGAAAATGGAAAAGGACAGGCTGCCACGTGGTAGGTGACAAGTGGCATTACAACACAGATGTGGCATGTTGATAGGGAAGCTAACAGATGTACGATTGAGTTAATGTGGCATGCTAACAAGGCAAATGACTGGGTGTACGGTGGAAATGATGTGGACAAATCAGAGGTTACCATGTGGCATCCTAAGATTGGCCAATGTTGGCTAAGGGTTATAAAAGTGTTTGGGCTCATTGGGGTTTGAAATCATGACCTCAATGGACTAGACCAACAACTTAAACCACATGCCTAAACCAACCAGGCTATGTGACACTTGTAAATCCTATCAATCTTTATTATAATTAAAGTAAATTTGTTGTAACTATAAGCTTAAAGGGGGAGGTATGTGGGTTTGATCATGTGACCTCCGCTCGACATATGTGCCCATATAAGACAATGCCTGACCATTTCACCAATGGTTTGATTTGGTTAATACATCCAATAGTTATGTATTTAAGTTCATATAACTTTCCAACCCAAGCATATAGGGAGTCGGGTGGGGTTCGACCCCCCGACCTCCCCTATTTAAACCAAGACATTTTTGCATTGTAAAACACAGAGTTAGTTAATGTAAATAAATCAAATCAAGTTCATTTGACATGGATTTTCATGCCAAGAAAGGGTTTGCATCGATTTGTGTGCCAAGATTTTATGCTCATGAGATTTTAATCTTTGGGACTCTTTGAGAGAAGTATAGGGTGTTTACAGTCAAAAGTTTCGGTTTTCCGAGGCAGTGCCAATTTTGATAGTTGCACTTGTGTTTGAGAAACATATCATAATTTCATTGTAAAATAAGCATTATTGAGCATCAGTAAAGCACTCTCATTTTGAAGCGGACCCAGAGACGTAGCCCAAAATGGGTGAACTATGTTATTAACTTGTATAATGTGCCTTGATATTTGTTGTTAATATTTCTCTCCATGTTCACATTTTTATTTCCGCAAGTTATTATCAGTTAATGAAGTTTATGGATAATTAAGGGTATTCACATGTTATTTTGCAAATAGTCATAACAATATTAATTTCCTGAATCTGGTTAGATGTTAGTGTATGCTTAAGAACTAATTGACATCTAAGTATTTTCGGGTCACTAAGTACCAAGCAATTTTGAGGAAATGACTAAGTATGAGGAATTGATCGGACATCTAGGAGGTCGCCACTTTTCATAGATCAGATGGCCGAGAGAGTGAAAGATTCAATGTCTAATGATGTCTTGTAGACCCATGGTGAAATACTTAGAAACGTTTCTAAGTATGGGTGAAAAGTGATTGTAGCAGAATGCAAAGTTGCATTCTAGAGGCCGTGAAGATATGAAACGATATGCCCTATACCCATGAAGAAATGCTTGGAAATGCATCTAAGTATAGGTGAAAAATAGGTGTGGTGGAACTTAAGGGTGTAATTTGGAGGTCACAGAAGTTTGGAATGAAGAAGAGATATCCTCTAAACATGCAGTGAATCCATCGAGACAGATTGACTATTGATATCAATATGAGATCTGATTGGATGGATATTTAAACTGAATACTCGATGGTCCTGATATGCTAAATAAGAATAGATCGAAAACTGATATCTAATCAAGAAATGATCATACAGTCACTATGTTGCATGAGCTAACGACCGTTGAATGAGATCAATGACTGAGATTTAATTGAGAAGAGGATTCGACAGTTGTTGAGAACTGAGGCCGCATTGTGTGTTTTTATGGACAATGAAATGGATCAATGATTGAGATTGAATATTAATATGATTTGATGGTTGTTGAGAATAATGGTTAATTTTCTATCCAGATATAAAATGGCATGCAATGGACGAAAATTGAATGCCAGTTTTGAAGGATATTTTTGCTGAATGATTCAAGGAGACTCAAATGGAGTTGGAGACAACTCCATGAACCCGATTTTATGTGGAAAAAATGGTGAGTACCTGGAGTCGATATAAATTATGATTCCATGTGTTTTTTGAAATTTTGTGTGAAGTAGAAGGAAGTGAGTAAGTAAGGATCATGGAAGAGAAGATCTAAGGCTAGAAGGTTTGAGGATGCCTATAGAATGAAATGAAGATAATGCAATTTTCAAGGGTGGTCGGAAGGTGAAAGGACAAAGGAACTTTTGAACTATGAAAAGTGAGAATTGTGATAATAGATACAGAGAAATGGACTTGTGTAAGTAAAGGCTTGAAGGAAAGAGATAATATGATATTGTTAACAACTTGAGGAGGTTGATGTTTCTAGTAAAATTGGTATCTACGGGAAATGTTGAGTTGGTGCTCAGCTAAGGGGATTGGCATTTCCTATAGGTTGGTTCTTGCAAATATTGTTGTTGATTTGGTGCTCAGCTAAGGGGATTGGTGTCTCCTATAGGTTGGTGCCTGGAAACATTATTTCTGAATCGGTGCTCTGGAGAAGAGACTGGTGTCTCCTACAGGTTGGTTCCTACAAGCATTGTAATAATAGGTTGGTGCTTACAAGATTTATTATAAACTACTTATTAACTGTTTATGCATAGTGAAGTAATAAATTAATAAAGATTATAAGAAAAGTAAAACTAGCCCTATACTGATTCACCCCCATTCTTAGTATAAGTAAGTGTGCCAACAAACCTAGTAATATCATTAGTAATTCTAGTTGCGAGGACATGTTTAGGATATTTTATATCCTTTATTACAACTTGGTGAGGTGAAAACTCTTTGATTTTACCTTCACCTAAATGATCAATCTGATACATTGATAGAAGGTTGCAGGAAATACTTGGAACATATAATACATCATTGAAATGAAAATTATCTACTTGAACTGTTCCAGACCCTACAACACTAAGAGATCTATCATCACCAACAAATAATTTCTTGGTGTTACATTCATTAAGAGAAGAAAAGATGGTTGTATCTTTAGCCATATGATAACATTCTTCAGAATCAATAATACACTCATCAAAAGAAGAAGTAGAATTTTCATTAAAGGAGAAACCAGAAGAAGAAAGTGCATGCCAATGAGAAGAAGAGGACGAAGAATCAATATTGATGTTGTTTTTCTTCATCATTGCTTCTAAGGCTTCCATATTTTTAAAACATTTAGACTCCACATGACCATATTTCACATAAAAGTTGCAATGTCTATTAGTGTTCTTATTTTTGGATTTTTCTCTTTAGTCACCATTAGGAACAGAAGTTGGTGGAGAGGGTTTGAGACCCTTATTTTGTTTGTTGTTGTGGCGAGGATGTTGTTTCTTGGGATTTTTGGATTTATCTTTTTGCTAGACCACTAAGGATTTGTTGGATGTACCTAGAGTGCCAATCAATCCAATTTGCACAAACTTATATTTCTCTTGAATTCGAGAATCATAGAAGGACTCAAGAAAGGGTTTCTTATAAGCATTCCTTAGAGCTTCTCTGGTGGCATAAAAGGTAGATACAAAAACAAAATATTCACTACCAAGATTAGAAAGAATAACATATATATGCATCGATCTTCCTTCATATCTAGTTTGCAGTCTATACATAAAAGTATAAGTGTTTTGAAATTATATAAGTAATATTCAATGCGAGGAAAATTATTTGGACTTAAAGTCATTAACTGATTTTCCAACTGGTGTGATTGAATAATATTGTTTTTACCAAACACAACTTCAAGTTTTTGCCAAGCTTTATCTAGCCATCAATTCCTTGAAGGAGAAACCTTAAATCAAAAGAGATGGACATTATTATTAGTGCACATCCTTCATCATTCTTATCATCCCATTTGAATTTATTTTCATCATCAGTGGGTTCTTGTTCTGTTTCTAAGGTAATCCGGTACAATCCTTTAATTCTTAGTAAATTCTCCATATGGGATTTCCATGAGAAGTATTTGGTGTTGGTAATAAAAATATCACTGGGAGAACCCATATTAAATATGCAAACAATATGGATTTAAAATCTAAAACTAGGGCTCTGGATGGAAATATAAAAAAATAGGTTGTTTAAAAAAAAAATGGCACTAAAAATAGACTTCGGATGTGAAAGTTATGATTTTTGAAAACTGTTATAAACGGTAACCAAAGAGCCACGTGGTAAGTAGAATTGGGTCCACGTGGTGATGCTCCTCCTTATCTAACTTTGTTTATAAGCTCACTTTTAAATTTTTAGGAAATATAGGGCACTTCCACACTAATCCTAGAAAAAGAGAAGAAAAATTTAATCAAGAAAGAAAATGACACAAGCAATCACACAATACACCAATATTTTACCCTAGAAACCCTTAACCAGGAAAACCAACATTCCTTTGAGCATTATTCTCTCTTTTTGTATTATTCATTCAGAATAAAAGGTTATATGTCTAACCTTGGTCCACACCTAAGACATAATCAACACCATACCTTCTTGCACAGGAAAGAACAACCCTGTAGCCAATTCGTCTTACATATGCATGAACAACAACCTACACTTACACATGAATTAACCTTCAAAAGTGAATTCTACAATTACCTTACAACAACAACCTTTATGGCCTTACAACACACCTATTTATAGGCTTTACAACAGGTAAAACCATAAATATTGGCACCCAAAAATGGTTACAGATCCATGCATATCATTGGCTACAAATCCCGCAAATCTCGAGATTATGTTATAGTCGAATCTAAGTCAGGTTTACCAGTCGGCCTTCATTCAGAGTCTATTTGGTCATCTCACACCCACACTTAGACCTCTTGTTAGTTGAATTTTCATCGATATCTTCAACTTTGAATTTACCCGATCGACTGCCTCGACCTTTGACTTGTTGTCGATTTACCTCGACTTTGACATGTTGTTGATCCAACTCGGCTTAGACCTGTTGTCAATGTTTTTGATCTAGCTCGACTTTGACCGTCAGTCGATTAACCTCAAATAGACTTTCACTACAAAGAGTATAACAAACCAACATTCTCCCACTTCTTGTCTTATTTATTGAAACAAGAGATTCTTGAAATTTCTCTCACATACCCAGGGTAGCAATGCCCATTGCCTCTCTGCACCAAGAGAACTTCACAACACTCACATACTTGGTCAAAGGGTCTGTTATGTTTTCCAATGTGTCTACTTTCTCCAGTAGCACCTTGTTTTTTTCCACCATGTCTCTTACGAAATGGTATTGTACATTAGTGTGCTTAGTATTTGAATGATAAGCATGGTTCTTTGCTAGAAATATTACGCTTTGACTGTCGCAACTTAAGTTCATAACTCTCTTCTCAAACCTGATTCCTGAACACAAACTTTGAATCCATACCATTTCTTTTCTTCCATGAGTGGTCGTCATGTATTTAGATTCCATTTTTTATAATCCTATGACCAGTTGTCGCTTACTCATCCAACTTATTGCTCCATCGAACATCTTGAAGACATATCCATTGGTTGAGCTCTGTCGATTGAGATACATAGCCTAGTCAACATCGAAAAATCCATGTGCATATAATTTACCATTGTCAACTCCATGTTTTTCCTTGGTAGCATATAGCATAGTCCTTCATTGGACACAAATACTCGAATACTCTCTTGAAATTTGTCCAGTGCTCCTTTCTAGGTGTCGACATGTACCTTCTCAACACTCCCACTTCATGGAAAATGTTTGGTCGGGTGCAGACCAACACATACATTAGACTACCAACCGCACTTGCATAGGGAACATGTGCCATGTCCTCTATTTCTTCCTGTGTCTTTGGACACTATTCAATAGTAAGCCTTGCTCCCATAGGAATTGGCACCTCCACCGGTTTGCAATCATGAATGCTGAATCATTTCAGAATTGTTTCAATATACTTCATCCAATTCAACCAGATCTTTCTAGCAGCTCGATCTTTCTTAATATCCATTCCAAAAATGAAGTTAGTTGCATCGAGATCCTTCATGTCGAACTTGGAGGACATATGCTTCTTCACCTCCTTTATTGTGTCCATGTTGTTTCCAATTAGGAGCATATCATCGACATATAAAGCTACATATATGAAACACCCACCTTCTTCCTTGGAATATATGTAGTGATCAACTTTGCTTCTCACAAATCCCAAATTAAGGATATATGTGTCAAACCTATGATTTCTTCCTCAAGAAATATATCCATGTTTTCCTGGAAAAATCGTTTATGAAGGAGACATAATACAGGGATCTACCAAGTGAAGGAACTATAACTAGGCCAAACATGTCCCTATGCATCAATTCTAGAATCCCATTTTCCCTTGTCACCCCAGATGGGAACCTCACCCGACTTTGTTTCCCATATATGCAATGTTCACAAAAGTCGACTTCTAAACCACATTCAAGAAAAACTTCAACCATACCTTTTCTTTGCATAGCTTGAAGTATTTGTTTCTCCAATGTGTCCCATCCTCTCATTCCATAGCCTGGTCAGGTCGATTTCATCATGTCTTGTTGAGTCGATTTGAATCGATTTAGCTCGAGTCGAGTTGAGTTGTGTTGACATCGAGTCGTAGTCGATTAGATTTCAAGAGAAACGATGTTGTTGCATCCAATCAAGTTGACACACCCTACCATCTTGTACAAGGTACCAATCTGAACTCCTCTCATTAAGACCATCACACCTCTAACCATATTGCACAAATTCTTTTGAAATAGAGTACGCACACCTGCATCACTCATCTTGCTGACAGATATCATGTTTCTTGCCAAACCTGGAATGTGTAGGACACATGGAAGGGCTCTTTTCCTCCCATCATGTAGTTTCAATCAGACTCTTCCCCATCCGACAATTATGGTTGTCGAGTCGTCCCCCAAGAACACATCACCCCCATCATATCATTCATATTCACATAACCATTCTTTATATGGTTTCATATGATAGGATGCTCCTGATTCAATCAACCAAACATCTTGATCTGACTGTGTATTGGTTGATGCTAGATACACATCACCTCCCTTGTTCGATGTCATATTTCTCTCTGTTGAATGCTTCTCGTCAGATATGACACTGACTTATGTTTCCTTTGACTTACATTCCTTTTTATAGTTCTCATCCTTACCACATTTCCAACATCTTCGCGTAAACTAGCCTGGGGATTTATATCTACCCTTCAACTTATACTATCTACCAGATAATATTCCTTTATCTCTGTCTATCGGTTGACCTCTCACTACCAAAGAATATTTGGTTGATCCTTCCATGTTCTTTCTTCTCATTTCTTCTGACAACAGAGAAGAAACCATGTCCTCTAGCGCTAGTGTGCTTGTATTACTCCAAATAGCCATGACTAAGCTATCCCATGAGTCTGACAAAGAACATAATTGGATGATACACTTCTCCTTATTAGTAATCTTTATATCCATAGATGATAATTCTATTAACATGGTATTAAATGAATTTAAATGCTTAGTCACCAAAATTCCATCACGCATCCTCAGAAGATACAGTATCATTCTAAGAAACAACTTATTCACCATATATTTCGACTGGTATAAGCTTCCCAGCTTGTCCCACGGTTTCTTGGCCAAATATTCACCCGATACATCCAGCAACACCGAATCTGCAAGACAAAGTTGAATCGTACTTCTTGCTCTTCTTTCGAGTTTCTCCCATTCTTCCGTCGACATGCATGTCGGTTGGGTACCTGGACAGACCGTTTTCCATTTTTCTTTATCTACAAGAAGATATTCCATTTTAAGCTTCCAAATTTCAAAATTATAGCCATTGAATCTTTATATCTCTATTATGGAACTACTCGCCATTATTTAACGCGATATTTAACACAATTTATGACTTATGATTCTTATTGTACCTATGGTTTCGTTCTCATATTCAATATTTGTATATCAATATCTGATATACTCTCCAAAGCATTACACCTCTTTGATAACTCACTTGTCATGGTATACCTAAGCTCTGATACCACATGTCAGGAAATGCAGGGCACTTCACAGTAATCCTAGCAGAAGAGAAGAAGAATTTAATCAAGAAAGCAAATGACAAAAGCAATCACATAGTACACTGAGATTTTACCCTGGAAACCATTAACCAAGAAACTCAACTTTCCTTTGAGTGTTCTTCTCTCTTTTTGTCTTATTCATTCAGAATAAAAGGTTACATGTCTAACAATGGTCCACACCTAAGACACAATCGACATCATACCTTATTGCACAGGCAAGAACAACCCTGTAGCCAATTTGGCTTACATTTGCATGACCAACAACCTACACTTACACATTCATTAACCTGCAAAAGTGCATTCTACAATTACCTTAAAACAATAGTCTTTATGGCCCTACCACACGCCTATTTATAGGATTTATAATAGGAAAAACCCTAAAGATTGGTGCCTAAAAATGGTTATAGATCGCACAAATTTCAGGATTCTGTTACAATCGACTCCAAGTTGGGTTTATTATTGGATTACCAGTTGACCTTCATTTGGTATCTAGTCAATCGTGTCATGCCCACACTTTGGACTCTTGTCGATTGACTTGTCGTCGATATCTTCGACTTCGACTTTACTCGGTCGACTCCCTCGACCTTTGACTTGTTGTCGATCTACCTCGACTTTGACCTACTTTCGATCCACCTCGACTTCGACCTGCTGTCGATGTTGTCGATCTACCTCGACTTCAACCGTTAGTCGATTCACCTCGAATAGACTTTCACTGCAAAAAATATAACAACCCAACATAAATAAGTTACTTAATAAAGACCCAATTTTATAGATCAAGTGAGAATCATTTTTACAACAAAATTACTTTATAAATGAAAATTGCATGCAAAACAAATAAATTAAAATAAAATAGTAAATTTATTTAATAGTTATTCACTTTTATAATTAAGTGAAATGAACTTTACAATGAATGCATAATTTTTTTCAAAAAAAGTAACAAAAAAGAGACTTGAACTCAAGATCTCTTACTTAATAAAGAAACTTTTAACCAAGTGCACTAGTGCAAAACACATTATAATGTTAAGAAAGAGGATTGTTGTTGTTGTTGTTGAAGATGGTCTTGAAGTGTCTGTTCAATAAAAACATTTTTGCATGCATTCACACACACATAAAATTTCTCTTCTCGACAATAACAAGGGTTAGATCTCAGTTAGCATACCCAAAAAATTCAAGTTTTTCCTCTGTTTTTTATTTGTCGATATGGCACAGAGCACATGGAAAAGAGCATACACAAACAATAAAACACATTCTGCTATGTTTCTGATTTGTTGAAATCACACAGAATGTAGGGAAAAGAGAATATGCAGATAAGAAAGAGTAGCAACTCAGAAACAAAAAAAGAAAACTAAAATATTGTCTTTGTACAAATTTAAAAATGGAGTATTCAAGATTTAAACCTCCATAACTGATTGAAATGGTTGTATATTGGGTAAACAAAACCTTTTTGAGTGAAATGAAAAGTGTTTCTAATTGAAAGAAGTGTTATGGACACAATGGAATAGTCTTCTTGGCCTAAAAATGTATAGAAATAGTAGAACCTAGAGATGTGATAACACATCTTCAAGATCTCGATCTACAACAGGAGAAGGTCTTCAAATGTTCTTTGATACCATGTTTGACAACATAGGTGTTCCAATAGAGGATGAATACCTTTAGTGACCACTCACACAATTAGATCAAATATGAACACACCAATGTTTTTACGTGGTAAAACCCCTATGGGGAAGCATCCATGGCCCAAGCCAACGTGGTCACTTGAGGAAATTTATTAATGCAAGAGAAAATATGTTAAAATCGAGGAGAATATGAGTCTTCGGATCACTATATGTTGGGAAAATATCATGACCATTAGATTACAATGCATACTAATGCATACTAAAGAAACACACTTTAATCTAATGACACATTAGACCAATTTGATCTTAACTAAATTCTAAGTGTCTAAATATCCTAACATAATTATCCCATGTTTGAGAAAAATCCTCCCTCGAGCCTAGAGTTTTCCAAGGCATCCAACAATCGTGCCAAATCTGATTTAAGTAGTAGAAACCTTTATCATTTAAAGCATGGATGATCAGATCTAGTAGGTGGTAATTATTTTCACATCCAATCCAAGGATCCTTGCCAATAAGGAGATTTCGACTGTTCTCAACTCTCCATAAAAGTTTGTTACCAATCATATGGAACACATTTAACATAGATTTCCAAACCATAGGCCCATTTTGTATCCTTTTGATTAGGTTCCTTATCTAGTCTATCAATGATTCTTCAGGAAAGTATTTTTCTTGTAGTACTATGGGCCAAAGGCCAGAGCCTTGGGTAAGACTCCATACATTTTTTGTTGCAAAATATTGGGAAAAGAGGTGTAAATTTTTTATACCCCAACCACCCAAAGATTTAGGAGTAGCAAGTTTCTTCCAAGAGGTCAGAACTTAAGACTTGTTCTCCTTGGTCCCAGACCATAAAAAATAATAGGAAAGATGAAAGATTTGATTGAGAATGTCTTTGGGAACCCAGGTTAGGGTGATCCAATAAACAAGGATTGCTTCTAAGACTAATTTTAGAAGGACCAGTATTTCCACTCAGGATAGCCACCAATTGCACCAAGTGTTGATTTTCTTTTTGATCTTATCTACTAGCTAGAGCTAGTCCCTTTTTATATATCTGTTTTCTTTTATAAGGAACCCGAGGTACTTGAAACCTTATTTAGGGTCTAGTAGGAGCATATCAAGGATCTAATAGGTGTTTTTGTTCATGGTTCGACATCCTTGTTATCACTGAAATTTCATCCGCAGATGGTTACATGAATCCAACATCTTCAAACAACTATGAGTTCACCCATGGACCAAAATTACCAAAAAAGCATTTCCAAAAGGTCCAAAACTATACAACTAGTTATAAAATAACGATGCACTATGACTACATAGGGCATGCCTGCACATGCACCATTAAGAAATGCAAGAAAAGCGCACATGCACACGATGCACGACTATGGACTCTAAAATCCATGCACACCTGATAACGACAGATTTATGATGTTGGTCGGCCTCCCACCCACTTCTGGTTCAGCTTCCAAGTCAATTTGACATCCAAATCTCGGGTGGATCCAGCTGGGTGGCTGGTCAAAGACCTAAAGGTGCCCTAAATAACCCCTTTTCACACTAAAAGTTGGCGGCATAATACCTCAAAGTGGTGCTATAAAACAAGGCCATGGGTGCACTACATTTTCAAGGAATTCATTTGCAAGGTTATGTTGCTACTATTCGCTTGGGGAAACCTCTTTTCTCATCAAGAGCATACTAGCACCATTCCATTTGGGCAATCCACATCACCTTTTGAGTAGATTAGCTTGATATTCTTTCACCATTTCTTTCAAGGTTCCAAGTTGTAAGAAAAGCTCAATCTTGGGGGTCCAAGAGCCCTCCCTTTGAGGAAGAAGGGACCCAAAGTCCCCTTTTCTCTTTGGTGTTTTCTTTTCACTAATACAATCCTTTCCATTGGTAACATGAGTCTTGTTTGTTTCTTGTTCTTATGTCCTTATGCACAATAGTTTAATTGTTTTTTCCTTCCTAGTTTAATTCTTAGCTTAGTCTTTTATGTTTATTCTTCTAACCCTTTCCTTTACTGTTGTCTTGATTAGCTAACCCAACTAAGATTGTAAGCACCTCTTTTTTTCTCATTTAGGTGAAAAAAGAGGTGCAACAGATTGGTGACTCCACTGGGGAAAGGTATCAATTTCCTACCCCATTTGGGTTATTTTAGCTCTTATTTTTACTTAATTAACCTGTAGGTACCATAATCGGCCCAAGCCGACCTAAAAAACATCAAATTCAAAGCTGAGTTAAGAGAATTCCATCTGGGATTTTCTTCACGACCGTGTGACAGTTGTGTCCGGGTTTATTGGCCCAAATTCGCGCATCATGTGCACGTGCACCAAAATCACTGCATTACTCTACACCTTCTGCGCACCTGCGCTCAAAGATCTTTTTCAGTTCGTGCATTGGCGCTCAGAGCACCTCTGTCTAGTCTAAAACCCGTGCACCTATGCAAAAAGCACACATTGTAAGTTTTTTTATGATCTTTTGAAGGCCCATAGCCTTCTTAAAGATGATTCCATGCATGTTGTAATCTGCACCACACTTACATTCCCTCTCATATAAAGGGATTAGTCAAAACACATAGGCACTTAGGGGTTAAAAATCATTATTTTTCCTCTTTTTTCTTTTTATTTCACCACATGGATGGCTTGCTTTGACTAAAAGTTGGAATAATTCTACATCACATATAAAACTTGCATCGGGACTAGAAATTGGATATCAAATGTTGAGTATGATCTTCTCTCGCGCTCCAAAGTGATCTTGAGAATCAGAAAGAGGTTGAAAGACAACCTCATCTCCCTTAAAAAGATAAAATATTTAGGAGATGACAATAGCCCCCTCGGGACTCCTCTTAGTTTATTTTTCAAACACATCTCAAGATTGTAACAGGCCCATACATGCCCACATGCTACAAAGATAGGATAGTGTTGAAATTTACTTTCTTAGATTAAATCACTAGGGAAGTTTAAAGGTTTTGTAACGGGCCCATACATTCCCACATGATCACAATCTAGGGTAGTTTCAAAGCTTTCTTATATTAAATCACATTAGGGAGTTAAAGGAATAGTAAAGGACCCACATGTCCACATGCTAGCTTCCTAGGGACTTTTTAATTCTTAAAGGTTGTACGAATGACATTTATCTAAATAGGTAATCAAAGACTTGTAAGGACCAAGCGAAGTCCACATGCAGCAAGGTGACACCTAATTCATTAAAAAATTGGCACACTTTCACTCATTCACACACAAAAGTCACTTCTAACTCACATAGTTTTCATCTCGAAATGTGGAGGTTGAAGTAAGTTTCCTCCAAATGGATTCCGAAACACCCCACTCTTTTCTTGACGAAACTATCCACTCCCACTTAATTTCAAACGAGATTGGCTCACACCCCCAATCTCTGAAACAACCACATCTAAATTTTTTCTAAACACTCACTAAGTTTTCCTCCACAGGAGGTATCAAAATAAATCTTTTAGTCTAGGTAGGATTTCCGGGATAGGCATTCAAATGACTCCCCGTTATCTGGTTCTCACATTTTCAAAACAATAGAAGTTGTCAAATAGGGAACTTTAAATCCTCCAAGTCAAGTGTTGTTAACACAATAAGGTAGGGAGATACCCATGAAGGGTTGAAGGCCGAGGTCCAGTTGTTCTGTGCATCCCCCCTTGAGGCACCCACCTCTTGGACGAGATCCATCCCGTGACCCATTTCTTAGGAAGAAAATCTAAATGTCACACTTTGACCGAGGTACCTAGTGACCAAATTTTAGGACATCTACCCAGGTGGAAATTGTGGGCTGCAATTGCACCTTGATCGGATTTTGTGTGGATATTGAGAAATATTGCCAGTTCTTTCGTGATATGCCCCCTCTACCCCTCATTATAACTGATTTCTTCATTCTTCACTAGTTTCTCTTCCGGTGGCTTCAGGCCCCACTGTCGAGTGCTATTGGAAGGTCCAGTGCTATTTTGAGAGGAAGGACGTTAAGTCTTTTAGGACACAAGCATTTGTTTTCTTTGTTCCCCCACTAGGAAAAAATCCACCTATCCACATATATGCTTCTTTATCAAAACACTTTATGTATGATACCCTTTTGATTACATTTGATTTGGATATATATTATGTAAAGTTCAAAAATTGCAGCAAAAGATCTTGTTTATTTATTACTCTCACCACCATTTGAACACATTAACTCCGCTAGTCGGACATCATAGGGGATCCACAGAACCCCCATCGTTCCAGACACTTGCTAAATATCCCTCCTATTCTAGGGGGAGTTCCTAGTCTTGCCAACTCATCGGCTCCATCTTCTCACATTCCTATGAGTGCCACTGTCTTGGGATCAACTTTGCTTGGTTCCACCTTACTTGGGTCCAATTCCCAAGGTCCACATTCCACTCGCTCTCCTTTACATGGAAGCGGGGGGGAAACTTCCTCTCAAGGGGGAAGTACATACCCACCTAGTCCCCTCCAAGGGTCAGGTACTCAGAAAACTCACACTATGGCCGAAACAAATCCTACGCCACCCCCACCCCCATATGCCATATTTAGCCTCCCTCAACATACTAGATCTGACTAAACTCACCAATGATCCCATATTCCATAACCCCACATGGGCTGCAATGCCTACCAAACTCCCTTCAGACATCCCTAAGTTTGAATGAAAAGCAGGAGATGATCCTACCAACCATATCATGACATTTGACCTATGGTGTTCTTTGAACAACATCATGGAAGATTCCATCCGATTGAGGTTATTTCAACATACACTCACTAGCCCATCCTCCAAACGGGATGTCAAAGAAAAATCCGGGTCCCACGTGACTTTTGAATACTTGGCCAAAGCATTTTTGACCTTCTTTCAATTATCCATTTGTCATGACAATGGCCTTGAACTACTCTCAGATTTCAAAAAAACAGCCTCTACACATATTGCCAACCACATCCACGAATGGTGTCGATGACGTAGCCTCTGCAAAGATGACGCTACCCCCCAACAATGTCTCAATTGGTTCCTCAAATCACTTGTTTCCCTCCTTTCCAACGATGTGGTCGCCACCTTCCCCCAGACCAAAGAAGAAGCCATTAGAAAGACCCAACAATTCAAACTCATCTATGCCCAGTCCAGATACCTATACGTGGTACTCCTGGATGCCCCAAAACACATGCCATTTGGCCAAGACAAACCTGGGATGTCTCACTCAACAGATGGATTGATTGGTAAAACTACACACCACAAACCACCACCTCAACAACCACCCATGTATGGCTCACCTCAATATCCGCCAGTATATGGAGGAATCCCTTATTATCCTCCTCCACCTTATCAACAACCATACGTTGTTTCCCTGACTCCACCCATAAGTGGACCCCCACTAGCACCCCTAAACCACCCACCTATCCAACCAAGTGTTGGTACTCCCTCTACTTCAGCCTATACCCTAAGCACTAATGAAAGTGCCACACCCTCCTATATGCCTTATGGAGCATCACCTCAACATAATCAGTACTTTCCATTTTCTGGCCCCCCACATCCTATGGCTCCACCACAAGGACCACCACACATTGGGGTTAATTTTGTTCAACCCTCTCCCATTCAGCAATATCAAGATTTTGAATAGTTGAACACAACAAATCCACCCCATCAATCGAACAATACCAGAAAGAAATGAAAAAATCAGAACAATAATAATTTGGGACCAGGAGGAAACCAGAACCAACCCCAGCAAAACCATTATGTTGGGGGAAACCAAAACCAGGGGAATCAAAACCCCCAAGTGGGAAACAAAAAAAAACATCAAGGAAGGAACAAAAACAATGTTAGGACCACCTTCCCTTGTGCCCTTTGCGGTGAGTTTGGTCACTATACTCACCATTGCCCCCAAATTGCTGACTTTAAACGGATGAAAGATTTTGTGAATGGACCACGTCCCTCAGCACTGCCTGCACCTCAGCAGACCCCACAACCATATGTGCAGCAACCCCCCCCCAACTATATTACAAAACCCCATCCCACACCAAGGGGTCATAAATACCCAACCAAACATGCAGCCTACCCCACCACAGTTGGGACAATATCCCAATACGAGAATCTCTGTCGATCACACTATCCTCCTTACCAGTGAGGAAGAATTCCTTTTGCAAACGCGTAGTCATCAGTATAGCACACCCCCTGAATCCACTCCCACTACCTCGGAAGCAATTCTAGTCACAACAGGACCCCCTCTCATAATTCCTCGCCCTAATACTGAAACCTCCCTTCGTATTCCTTCCATCCCATTGCGTAGGAATGTCCTCAATCCTCAAGATAGGGAAGCTCATAATTATAGTTTGGTCGATGACTTGGCACAATCCCCGTCTTCCATGTCAATCTTAGAGGTCCTTCAAACTTGTCCCACCTAGCAGAAGTCCTTACTTTCCACCCTGGGAGTAGTCGACCCGGCCGATACTCGACTCATCACATTTGACCTCGACAACAGAGAACCTCACCTCCCTGCTCTTATTTCTTTTCAAATCCCTGTAAAAATTTGGAACATTACAGTTCACTGATGCATCATTGATGAAGGCGCATCCACCTGTATCATGTCCAAATCCGTATGGAAGAAACTTGGTTCCCTCGAACTCATACTATCTGCCATTACCTTAAGAGCCTACAATGGAAGACCCTCATCCCTTGAAGGACTCTTCCAAAATGTCCCCGTTCTAATTGACATTGAGGTTATCGACACCTCGCTCGACTACAATATCTTGTTTGGTTGTAGCTACATGTATGCTATGAAGGCCTTCACCTCTTCTGTATTCTGAACCATGATGTTTCCCCATAATGGAAAGATCATTACCATCAATCAAGTACCACATTACGAGCCTAACCCTTCATCCAACATCGATTAAATCCTCCCTTTTATCCACACTAATCCCGATGCCTATCCACTCATTGAGATGGGCCCCGAAATATTCAAAGACCCATCCTTTCTAGGGACCTACCACGGATTACCACCACTCCCCCATCCCTCCGCACAAGTATGTATTGTATCCTCCAATGGAACGACAACTGAAACTAACCTCCCTCCCACCGAGGCCTCTTTCATCTCTGACATCCCACTAGTCGCAGAACTTGTCCCTCAGGAATCCCCTGGAACTAATTCAGCTTGACCCATTCCTGATCTTCCCCAGGGCCAGATCCAGGTTTGGGAAACATCCCCTCAAGCCCTTACACAAATCCCTTTCTTTTACCCCCCACCAGGTGTACAAACTTTCTAGGTCGTTGTAACGCTTACCCTTCCTAATATGGTGATGGAAATCCCAGATTGGTATTTACATCCACCTTATATGGTTCCTTAACCATTCCTCCCTCCCCAAATAGAAGGAATCTCGATGTAGATTCCCATACTCAGTCCCACCATACCCCTTATGTTGGTTGTGGAGCCTGATTATCTTCCTGATTTAGAGGTCCTTGCTTTCATCCGTGTTTATACCCCATGAAGTATTTACACCCCAAAAGTATGTAAACTCTTCCACGCAGGGGAGTGTAGAGGGGGGGTACCCCCTCTGCAGGGTCCAGGGGGGCTATCCCCCCGGTTGGGGGGTCTGGGGGCAAGTGGGGCCCCAGTGGGAGTTCGGGGGCGAAGCCCCCGAAGCAAAAATTGCCTTGTAAAAGTATATTGTAATTTCATTGTAAATCTAGACCATTCATTATAAGGTCGCAGATCTAATGGTAGAGATTATGTTAGGGCTTTTTTTCCCTAGAAGGAAACCCTCTTTTATGAGGGAAATGTATCACGACTATGGATGGTGGTGAATATTATATTCTGAGAGAGGAGACTGTAAGCGAAAGAAGAGGAAGTTACATCGGGTTTTGCTGTAGGTTGTATCCCTTCATTTGCTGGATAATAATAAAGGAAGGACCTGGCAATTTCTCTGGTGGACGTAGCCCACACTGGGTGAACCACGTAAATCTGTGTCTCTCTTGTAT
>ML788310.1:609303-623260 GCA_009831015.1 Picea engelmannii
GTATTTGAGAGGTACTACTACACATGCATTATGTTTTGGAGGTTCAGACACTTTTCTACAGGGATATGTTGATTCAGATATGGTAGGTGATAAAGACAACAGGAGGAGCACCACAAGGTATGTTTTTACTATAGGTGGAACAATAGTAAGTTGGATTTCAAAACTGCAAAAGGTTGTTGCACTTTCAAAAATAGAGGCAGAGTATGTTGCTTCTACAGAGGCTAGTAAAGAGATGATTTGGTTACAAAGGTTTATGGAGGAATTGGGAAAGAAGCAGGAGAACAACAAGTTGTACTGTGACAGTCAGAGTGTCATTCACCTTGCAAAGAAATCAGCCTTCAATTCAAAGACTAAGCATATATAGTTGAGGTACCACTTCATACGATCTTCCTTGGAAGATGGACAATTGAAGCTGGAAAAGATACACACTAGCCAAAATCCTACAGACATGTTAACAAAGGGAGTAACCAAGGAGAAACTGAGTTCCTTCTCAGTTTTAGTTGGTCTTCAAGAATGAAGATGAAAATGAGAATTTTTCCAGGTCCAAGAAGGTTCATATTCCAGCATATACAGCAGTGGTGGAGTTGTTGAGATCAGTCTCCAAGTGGGAGATTGTTGGTTGTGGAGCCTCATTATCTTCCTGATTCAGATGTCCTTTCTTTCATCTGTGTTTATACCCCATGAAGTATTTACACCCCAGAAGTATGTACACTCTTCCACGCAGGGGAGTACAGAGGGGGGGTACCCCCTCTGCAGGGTCCGGGGGGACTATCCCCCCGGCTGGGGGGTCGGGGGCAAGCGGGCCCCCAAAGAAAAAATTGCCTTGTAAAAGTATATTGTAATTTCATTGTAAATATAGACCATTCATTATAAGGTCACAGATCTAACGGTAGAGATTATGTTAGGGTTTTTTTTTCCCTAGAAGGAAACCCTCTTTTATGAGGGAAATGTATCGCGGCTATGGATGGTGGTGAATATTGTATTCTAAGAGAGGAGACTGTGAGAGAAAGAAGAGGAAGTTACAGTGGGTTTTGTTGTAGGTTGTATCCCTTCATTTGTTGGATAATAATAAAGGAAGGACCTGGCAATTTCTCTAGTTGACGTAGCCCACACTGGGTGAACCACGTAAATCCGTGTCTCTCTTGTATTGTGTGTCTTCTGTGTTTTGTTTCTGCTTTTGTTTTATTTTATTTCTCCATGGTCCTATTTTTTCTAACACCCTACACCCCCACTCACTAACCCCCCTGCTACAGATGGGGGTAGGTGAAATAATAATAATCCCACAGCTCCACTTCCCCCACACGTCCAACCTCCTTATGCGCTATGCAAGAAAGATGGACACCCCACCAAAAAATGTCCATCTCTCCTCGATTTACGTAATCTCATCCAACTCCCTCAAACACCACCACCGCTCGTCGCTTCCTCTAGTATTGCTGCTATCTCACAGAACACAAGTAACAAAGGACTGCGAACCAAATTCGCATGCGCCATCTGTTCAGAATATGGCCATTACACACACCATTGTCCAATGTTACCTCAATTCTGACAGACACTAACAGTTGTACGACAAATATTTTAGAAAACACCCACCTCAACTCCTGTCAGCGACATCCATTATGTCATAACCTCAATCAATGAATGCATGAGATGTCCTTGCTCTCTATGTGAATCACTTTACCATTTCACATATCAATGTCCTATGATCATTGAATATAGGAGTCATCAACTGGCCCCTATTCAAAATCATACCCCCCATCCTCCAACAGACCCGATAAATACCCTTACCCCATCAATTGATATGGTTCATACCTTCCCACCAGAACCTGAGGCACTCCCTTCTCCCCCATGGTTCCTAGATGATTTATATGAGGAGTTACCCCCAAATCCCCCCAATTGTCCAATTCATTTCCCCACGAATATTCTATGCCTGACTACCATTTTTAACCCACAATATCTAGATATTTGGTTTATGTCGAGCGAACCATTGCAATACCCCTCCATCAATCCCCCTACATCTTTATCAGAAGGAGATAATGCCATAGTGAAAGTCACCAAGATCACTACTCTCGATCCCCTATATTCACACCAGTTTCATTGTGATGAAGATATCCTTGAGGAGTTAACTACCCCCGATTACCCATGGGATGCGCTCCACCGTAGAGTGCTCTTTCTTTCACAGGAAGCCTTCACACCTCCTAACCAACACCCCATATATGCAGTCAAAACCAAATTGTTTCTCCCCTCATAGCATATAGATTGGTTCCATAACCCTATTCCTGCCCCCGACGCTTTCGAGGAAGGCAATATGGCCAATATATCCCCAACCATCAAAATAGATATTTCCATCAAATCTGAAATTCTCAAGGAAACCACCATTGGCATTACATGTTCTCCAAAAGAACTCACCACCTACAAATCCCTCTTCCAGGAATACCAGGACATTTTCTCCTGGTCATACATAAAGATTCCTGGCCTTGATCCCTCTATTGTCGAACATCGCATAGACACCTGTCCTAATATCACACTTGTCCGCCAAAAATAGCGACCATTACACCCATCCAAAGCATCGGCCATCAAAGCCGCGAATGATAAAATATACGTTGTAGAGTTCATTTACCCCATATCCTATACGTCATGGGTATCCAAACTTGTCCCTGTTAACAAAAAATAGGGCACTATCCATGTCTGTACGGATTTCCATGACCTTAATCACGCCTATCCCAAAGACAATTTTCCAACACCCTTCATTGACCAAATAATCGATGATTGCGTAGGTCATGAGGCTTTGTCCTTCATGGAAGGTTTCTCTGGTTACAACCAAATCCAAATTCACCCCGTCAATTAGTACAAAACTCCATTCACAACCCCTTGGGGCACCTTTGCGTATTGTGTCATGCCATTTGGCCTCAAGAATGCCGGCACCACATTCCAACGGTCCATGATATACATTTTTCACGATCTAGCTCATATCATCCTTGCATACTTAGATGACCTCACCGCTCGATATAATAAACACACTCAGTGTCTCAATGATCTACAAATCATCTTCCACAGGTGTCGTTAGTACAATATATATTTAAACCCCCTCAAGTGCATATTCTACATCACTGCTGGGTGCCTTCTTGGGTTCATAGGTTCCTAACATGGCATTACTGTGGACCCCCTCAAAGTCCAAGCCATCACAGAAATTCCACCCCCACGAAATTTACGCCAACTACAGAGCCTTCAAGGAAAAGCCAACTTTTTACGATGCTTTGTCCCAGATTACGCTACTCGTGCACATGGCTTCCTTCACTTACTTCATCACAACATCCCATTTCAATGGGATAAACATGCCCAAACTGCTTTTGACGATCTCAAAGCGGCTCTCTCCAATGCCCCGTTGATTAGTCCACCTAACTATAACCATGATTATCTCCTCTCTATATTAGCTTCAGCCATTTCAGTAGCAGGAGTGCTCGTCCAAATAGGGGATGACACCCGTGAGCATGTGATTTACTACATTAGTAAAAACCTTTCAGGAACACCCTTGAAGTACAATCACAAAGAAAATCTAGCCCTCGTAGTTGTCCTCGTAGTCCATAAACTGTACCATTACATCCTGCTTCGAACTACCAAATTTATTGTAGATTCCAACCCCATGCAATACTCGCTCAGTCGTCGACAAATTAACAATAAATTTTATCGATGGATCATCATCCTTCAGGAATATGATCTCGAATTTTCAACACCCAAGAGCAAGAAAGCTCTCATCCTCGCTAAACTTATCACGGCTTTTCCCTCCAACACTACCAGTCCATCGGTCAATACCAACCTCCCTGATGAGCATCTTTTTTTTGTCCCCTCAGATGACCCTTGGTATTGCGATCTTCTTGTCTATCTCCAAACACAAAAATTCGGAAACCACCTCTCCAGAGATGATCGTCGACGTATTCGTCACCAGGCACCTCGCTACCTCCTCATCGGGGACATATTATATCAGTGAGGATTCGAAACCATACTCCATCGATGCTTAACTATTGATGAGGCCAACAGAGTCTTGAATTATTGCCACAATGACACTTATGGAGGCCATCTCTCAGGGTTGTCCACCACTTAGAAAATCATCTGCGTAGGTTACTTTTGGCCTACATTATTTCATGACTGCATCCATGTCATGAAACGATGTGATAAATTCCATCTTTACACTAACAAAGCACACACACCACCTGCTCTTCTACACCCAATCATCACAGCTGGTCCCTTTTGTAAATGGGGCATCAACTTCATGACTTGCAACCCTACATCCAACAATGGACACAAATACATAGTCATTGTAGTTGATTACTTTACCAAGTGGGTTGAAGCCATGCCTACCTTCAACAAAACCGCTGACACAGAAGCGTGTTTTTTCTTTAACCACGTCATATCCCACTTTGGTGTACCACTCCAACTAGTCTCCAATCATGGGAAACATTTCAAGAATGATATTTTCATGGAACTCTCATCCCGGTTAGGCTTCTCCCACGAGTTTGCCTCACCATACTACCCTCAGTCCAATGGACAGGTAGAAGCAGTTAACAAGGTCTTAAAAACCATGTTGCAACGCATGGTTAACAAACATTAAACCAATTGGCATTATACGCTATTTTCTGCGCTCTGGGCTTATTTCACAGCAATCAAAACTGCAACTGGTTTCACACATTTTCATTTAGTCCACGGGGTTGAGGCCACTCTTCCCATCGAGTGAAAAATTCCCACCTTACGCACCACTATTGAGCTATTACCCGACATAGCCCCAATAAAGCAGTGTTTGTTGAACTTAGAATCCCTAGATGAAGATAGTCGATCTGCATTATAGAACAATGAAGCAACCAAAAAATGATCAAAGGCCACCTTTGATCACCATGTCAACCTTCACTCATTTAACGAAGGAGACCTTGTCCTCACTTACGATATCACTCACGATACCCTTGGCCATGGAAAATTCGAGTCCCTGTCGCATGGACCGTACATTATCCAACATTGCCTCACTAAAGGTGCATACATCATGGCCTCCCCCGAAGGCCATCCTCTCAAGGAACCCATCAATGGGTTGTACTTAAAGAAATTTTACACCTGAGCATAGCTCTACTACCCTAGGCTCTTTCTTTTTTGTACGTCTTTTGTAGATTTTTTAGTCTTCTTTTATCCATACCTCCCGTCTAATCTATCACTCGTGTTATTGACATATGCCACCTCCATCGGCCTACCACATCGGTTACACCGATGGAGCTAGTCGTTGGACACAGAATATCGCTTCGGCTGCTTGGGCCCTCTATTCGCCTTCACATGACCTGCTCCACACCATCGGCATATGTTTAGGCTCAACCACCAAAAATCAAGAAAAGTACACCATTGTCATTGGTCTCATTGTTGAGGCCAATCATCGTCATATTCATCACCTTCGCACCTTATTAGATTCCCAACTTGTCGTCCTCCAACTCAACAATGTATACCGCGTCTGTGATCCTCTTTCGCAAATACCTGCAGACTAGACTTTTATCTTGACATTTTGATTCCATTACATTTACACATATCCCAAGACATTCAATCAAATAGCAGATAGCATGGCTAACATTATACTAGATTGGAATATATCACATCAAGACATCTTCACATACACATAAACCATCAAAGGTCTGTCACAACATATAGATTAGACATCATCCACTACATCAAAAACCAGAATCATCAACAACAAACACATCACACATGTACATAAAGATCCAAAAATGTCTATCCATATCTATATATATATATATATCGATCCACATGTCATAAAGTGTTTACAAAAATAGTACATCGCCCGTAGGCAGGTGAATCACCTCATCCCTACCAATACAAAACTGGATGTCACAACTATACAAAATGGGCTCACCAGCCTATATCAGATACACAACTACATATATAGCAGCCCTCAGGGCACCTCTAGTGCTCCAGTACCAGGTCCTCCCTTTGGTAGAGGTACCCCACCAGCTCCAGGTCCCCTAGGTCTCGAAGGCAACCGTCCAGTCATCGCAGCTCTAGCTACAGTTGCTATGTGGATCAAGGTCTGTGACTCCACCGGTAGCCCAATACACTGCTCCAGAATCCCCTCATCATGGATCCGCACCCACATCCTCTCAGGCACTCCCTGTAGAACCGCCTCTAGTCGGTGGCAGAAATCATCAAACTCTCCCCTAGCCTCAGCCGAAGGAGCATGTGACGGCCCTGCCCCAGGGTCATCATAACGGTGCCTCCGGGCCACTCTATCATCATCACTAGGCCTCACCCCAACATCCTCTCGATGTCACCTCTCCCCTGCTCACAACTCTCCCCATGGTGGTCTCGCAGGCCCCTGGTGGGTTGGTGCTCGGATCAGCTCGACCTCTCGTCCACGTGGTCCCACATCTACACAAACAAACACATGTTAGCATCAACATCCATATGAATATCAACCATCTACTGTACTATCTAAAAAACAAATCAACAAAACCAGTAAAAAACACATCATACCTCGGTGATTGAATACCTCTCCTGGAGGTAATATCATCTCAGGATCATCACGAAAATCCATCCCACTATATGGAAACTGCAATATGATTTGCGGCATCTGACACCACACCTATGCAGACTCGGCCGTGAAGTAGTGGCCACCCTCCCCACCCCCATGATGAACCAAAATCATCGACCACCACCGTAGTCATGGCTCTCGCACTCCTGGAGGGTCTAACAACACTCTCGAGCACAACATCAATACCCTCTCTAGAAACCAAACCACCAGGATCGATCCAAAGGCAAAATCCCCTGAGTTGGCCACTTGACACCTGGTGAGTTGTCCCACCATCTTGGCATGCAACATCAAGCCCCAAGCAAAATGCTCACCCCCTAGTGCCCGCTGCATGATCCTCAGCTGGCCACCACTAATACGCTGAGTTGTGAGCAACCAATACACTCTCGCAGCCACCGTTTCCATGCAATGATGTACCAGGGCATCCATCACCCCAATCCTCACCACTGACTCAGACATAAAATCCTCTCCTGAACAATAATTTTAGGAAAGGGTAGCCAACTGCCCCTCTCCAACTACCACCGGCTCGGCCGGCAACAGGGTTCCCCGAAAAGGGAGTCCAGTCAGAAAATAGACATCCTCCTCAGCAAAGAGTGCCAAGTGCTCCCCCTACACAATAAAACACTGCAACTCCGGACTCCACATCGAGATCAGGAATTGCAACAGATACTGCTATGCCTTCAACAATGGGCACTCAAAAAACTACAGAAGCCCACAGGTAGCCAAAGCACCACGAACTGTTGGCTCCTCATCCCTCATGGCCTCCCTTAGTTGGGCCCAGTCCCTCTCCCTCCAATGGATCGGCATCATCCCAAATGATCACCTGCATCCACATGTACAGTACTCGATCAACCATCACAAAAACACCAAAATCTCCCCACCTAAAAAAAAAAAATGGTGTGGAGATAAGTTTTCTCACCCTCAACTTTGCCTCAAAGGCACGGTTATTTTCCCCACAGGCGTGCACCCATGCGCACCTATTTCCCCGCAGGCATGCATGTATGTGTGCCTATTAAGCCCACAAGTGCACATTCGATGCACACCTGTTCAATACACAGTTGCACACTCATGTGCAACTGTCAGCAACACAGTCGCGCACATATGCGTGGTTGTGCTTCGGATAGGCATGCACCCCATGTGTGCCTATTTTCCCAAATAGCGCGCCCCCCTACATGGTTGTTCCCATTACATCTACGCATTCATGTGTGAGTCTCCATGGATCGCCCGTGCATTTGGGGGGCCACAACCCTAAAAATCCATCGTATGGCCATCCATATGGTCCTACACAAAAATTGACACCTAACTACTGTACAGGAAGATGAGACCACTAACCTGACTCTCGCACCTCTGGGATTGGCTTCCTCACACTCCTAGAATCTCTAGATCTTCTCTGCAATCTCCTATCTAACCACTATAGTAGCAAGTACAAATGAGGTGGCAATGTGGGCCCCACAACTATATATAGGCCCTTTTTGCCAAATTTCCAGAATCAATTCTAGGAGCTCCGAGCGTCCATTTTTCGATTTGTCTTTAGCCACGGGATCAGCATCCTGTCATCTACATCAAGACAGTCCACGGGCCATTTTTCATCCTTAGCCCCCGAGGAGCCATTTTTCCATACCTCGTTTAGGTATGCATGCTCATGTTCAAAATTCTCAAACAAACGATTATATGTTCGATTATCTTCAGATATTATTCACGTCGAGTATTTGGTTGTCATGTGTGTAGGTACTTGGTCATCACACACTAGCACGACCCCTTCAAGTATATAATCGACACTAGCATGTAATCATTCCCTCTGAATCTCAATTGCATCTCCAGTCACAGATTCTGAAATTTTCTTTTAGGGTCCCTATATCCGACTCTGCAGTACTCTCACCTCCACTGCATTTTGGGTACTGTCACTTGGTAGCACTCTCCCCCACATGAGTTGTCCCATTCATAGCCCCCCTTGGCACTTTGACACTCATGATGTTTTCAACCTTTAGGGATGGGAGTCTCGATAGTCTTACATCATGTCGCGAATCAGACACATACTCCTTCTCCTCATTTTTCTATCCTACCCAATAGACTCCCAGGGCACTTCCTCACAGTTTTATTTTGACTGCACTCTCGCAGCATCATTTACCATCCATTTCATCCACCGATGGTTTTCCTATCTTCATATTTCACTCCATACATTTCCCTACCACAAAAACCCGCCTATGGGGCCCCAACCCCCCACTTGTTTTTTAACCAACTTGCGCCATCCTCAGGCCAAGCCATCTCACACTGGGGCACCCATTTCTGTCTCTACATTATTATCCCCACTGATTTCTTAATTCTTTTTGTAATTAATCCATTGTTTCCAGCATCTTACATAGCTTTTTATCGTCACCTTTGGCGACCTTCTTCCTTTTTTGGCAAATGCAACCCATGTCGCCCTTGTTTGGGGCATTCCTTATCACCTACTCTTGTTGACATCATCCAAAAACTTTGAGTATCTCACAGGCCACCTACCTATGCTCTCTTAATTTGTTCACTTTGTCCCGCCTCTGGCACAACTGATCCCACGTCTTGTTGTCCCCCCGACACTCGACCTAGTTGAACGGTTGCAAACACTTATACTTCACATATATTCCCAACCAAGGGCAGTCTCGAATCTCCATGCATATTGAATTTGTCCATGTACCTCCTCAGTTCCTGACCTCACATAGTGGATTTCATGAAGCCCTTTTCCTCTTGGAGTTGTGTCTCTCTTTTTGTCGACATCAACATAGTTTCCAGAAGGGTGACAGTATCTTGACTCTCCTTACCTTTACAATGAGGAGTCTCGGATGGCACAGGGAGAACCATCATTGCTCTTTGCTATCGTTGACCTCCATAACATTCGACTTCAACACTTTCTCATGTTACGATGGGTCTTACATTGTGACTATTGCAGTTGTTTTTTATATTTGCCTAAGACCTCTAAACTTTGTTGGGCTATCAATTCCCACATAATCTGTGATACTTCTTACAGGTGTCATTGTCTACTGTTCAGAGTATGTTCCTCATCAGAATTGTCCTTTTCCTTTATCAAAACCGCCCCCGAGGACGCTGCAGTTTTCTACATCAACACACATTTTCAGTTACTGTACAACACCCTTTTTTGAGTTACATGATACGAGAATGGGGCATACCCGCCTCGTTTGTACACAATTTATTTTCCACACCTTGCAAAAGGTTGAGTCCTATAGGTTCCCTTCTCCCTCCAATGGGTCACTCTTGATACTCCCACTATTGCTCTTTATTACAAAGGTACTCTCAGTAGAAGAAACATTGATGAATTTTGGCTATCTGTATGCTCCTAACCTCATCCATCAGGGGGAATTTGTTATCACTAAAATTTCGTCTGCAAATGGTTACATGAATCCAGCATCTTCAAACAGTTATGAGTTCATCCATGGACCAAAATTACCAAAAAATCATTTCCAAAAGGTCCAAAACTATACAATCAGCTATAAAATCACGATGCGCTATGACTACACAGGGCACGCATGCACATACGCCATCAAGAAATGCAGGAAAAGAAAACATGCACACGATGCGCAACTGTGGATGCTAAAATCCATGTACAGCTGAGAACGGTGCATTTATGATGTTGGTCGGACTCCCACCCACTTCTGGTTCAACTTCCAAGTCGATTTGACATCCAAATCTTGGCTGGATACGGCTGGGTGGCTGGTCAAAGACCTAAAGGTGCCCTAAACATCCCCTTTTCACACTAAAAGTTGGTTACACAATACCTCAAAGTGGTGCTATAAAACAAGGCCATGGGTGCACTACATTTTCAAGGAATTCATTTGCAAGGTTATGTTGCTGCTATTCTCTTGGGGAAACTTATTTTCTCATCAAAAGAATACTAGCACCATTCCATTTGGGCAATCCACATCACCTTTTGAGTGGGTTAGCTTGGGATTCTTTCACTATTTCTTTCAAGTTTCCAAGTTGTAAGAAAATCTCAATCTTGGGGGTCCAAGAGCCCTCCCTTGGAGGAAGAAGGGACCCAAAGTCCCCTTTTCTCTTTGGTGTTTTCTTTTCACTAATACAATCCTTTCCATTGGTGACATGAGTCTTTTTTGTTTCTTGTTCTTATGTCCTTATGCACAATAGTTTAATTGTTTTTTCCTTCCTAGTTTAATTCTTAGCTTAGTCTTTTATGTTTATTCTTCTAACCCTTTCCTTTACTGTTGTATTGCTTAGCTAACCCAAATAAGCTTGTAAGCACCTTTGTTTTGCTCATTTATGTGACAAAAGAGGCACAACAATCCCCCATATGAAGAAAGAGAATTTTTATTTATTAATTTACATGCCAATTTATTTTCATAAAAGGTTAAGGAGAACTTGTAAGTGCTCTAAATATTGCATTCTTACTTGGCAGAAAATGACAATAACGTCTATGAAAAGTAGTTGAGTGAGGGAGAAAATGGAGCTTGTTGTAATACCTTTAAAATTTCCAAATTTGACTATCAGATGGATCAATCAGCTTAACCCCTCTACAACTATGAAAAAGAGGAGAGGAGAGAGAGGGAACCCCTGGTGTATACCTCTTTCTAGCTTAAAAAAAGAGGAAGTTGAACCATTTATTAGAATGGAAATGGAGGATGAGATAATACCACTCATGATCCAAGAGATGAAAGTGTGTTTGAAACCCAATTGAATAAGAAGAAGCTTTATATATAACTAGCTGACCCTATCAAAACCTTTTGAGTGTTCGAACTTAAGAGTGACCACCTTTTGTTTGCTTCTGTGAATTGAGTGCAAGCATACTTGAGCAAGGCCAATGGCTTCATGTATTTTTCAACCTTGTAGGAATTCAAATTTATCTAGGGAGATATGATCCGAAAGGAAGTCCAATAGTCTTCAAGCAATAAACTTAGAGATGATCTTGTAGATGTTGTTGCAGAGCGAGATAGGACAGGAATAGTCAAAAGAGAAAGGATTATCAACTTTTAGGATAAGAGCTATGAAATTCGAGTTGAAGGATGGGAAGATATGCCCAGAGGTTCTAGAATAATCGATGAATCGAAGTAATTCATGCCCAATAAAATCAAATAATTCCAAGTAGAGCTCGATTGGCAAACCATCTGGGCCTAGACTATTGTCTTTTTGGAAGCTCTAGAGAACAACTTGAATCTCTTCCTTTGATATTTCTGCATTTAATTGATCATTTCCTTCTTGATTGATGAACCTTGAAAATATATAAGATACCTCAAAGATGGAACCAATGGAAGCACGATATTCTTATTTGTAAATGGATTACAAGTGGTGATTTCTAGCTGCAACGATGTCCTCAAAAGAAGTAACAGATGTGTCATTTGAACTATTAATAGCCTAGATGGTATTGATAGACTTTCTTTGATTAAAACAATTATGGAAAAATATTGTGTTCTCATTCACCGCTTGGAGCCAAAGGGATCTTCTCTTAAGTCTCCATTCCTTCTCTCTGTCAAGGAGGATTTTACGTCGCGTCTGTTCCAAAATATCTATGTGCTATTTTTGGTTTTCCAAGGAAGGGTTTATGGATTCATTGCCATACCATTCTCATATTTTTTCTTCTAAATCCTTTAAGGATTCATAGTCTCTTTTGTGTTTTTCTTTTTCCCTGCTCTGCACTGCTTTCTTTACTCTCTTTAGGTTCTTTAGGAATTAGAGAGGGGGGGATTCAGGCTAGGAGGGGTTAAAAGGAACCCATTATTCTTTTCATTTGGAAATGAAAGAAGGATCTTCCATCCAAGACAAATTCAGTTTGAAGGGGGTTGGAGGTTTCTGTGAGAATGGTTCAAATTTAAAGAGTATAGGGATATGGTCCAAATCCCCGCCAACAAACACTTGTTGCCTCAAGATGAGGTTGGTTTCGAGAATATATTCTAATATGAGGAAACAATCCAATATTTTCGCAATGTGATCTGAGCCTATGCACAAATTTCTCCAAGTAGGCATGAGCTTTGGAAGTTGGAAATCCAACATACCCACATATTTCAGTGATGAGATGAGGAACTCAGCTAGATATTTCATCTGATTCATCGAGCTCCAAAGCTCACTGGACCCCAAAGTGAATTTAAGGTCCCCCATGGTCAAAGTATGACATGATCTTAGAAGAGAGAGATAGAGTATGTTTTCACAAAATAGTTTACGGTCACCAAAGTAGGGTTCATAGATGTTCAAACATTGAAGCTCCAAATTTTAGTTCAGTGGAGAAAAAAAATGATCCCAAAACTAACCTATGAGCCCACGAGTTCACTAAAAGAAGAGTGTTTTTACGCCAACCATTAATAAGACCCCTAGAATGGCCTGATGCATAAGAGGTAAGAAAATACCATCCCAAAATGGAGGAAGAAAGAGTGTGCGAGGATTTTTCACCATCCATAATTGTTTTCTTTTTAAAGAGAATGGAGGGTTAGTGCAAATCCACCAACCACTTAATGACCAATGTTTTTTAGGGGTTGGATAGACCCCTACAATTTAGGGAGAGAAAAATCATGGTGAGGATGCCAAAGGGGTGTTTTCTCTAAGGGCCCCCAATAAAAGATTGTTTCTTGCCAGAAAGAGATAAGATAACTCAAAGATGGCATCAATGGAAGCACACGATTTTTCTTTGTAAAGGGATTGCAAGTGGTGATTCCCAATTGCAACGATGTCTTCAAAATAAGTAACAGATGTATCATTTGAACTATTAATACCCTATATGGTATTGATAGACTTTCCTTGATTGACAAAATTATGGAAAAATATTATGTTCTCATTCCCCGCTTGGAGCCAAAGGGCTCTACTCTTAATCCTCCATTCCTTCTCTCTATCAAGGAGGATGTTACAGTGCGCCTATTCCAAAATCTTTATGTTCTCTTTTTGGTTGTCCAAGGGAGGGTTTATGGATTCATTTTCATACCATTGTCGTGTTTTTTCTTCTAAATCCTTTAAGGATTCATAGTCTCTTTTGCGTTTTTATTTTTCATGGCTTTGCATTGCTTTATTTACTCTCTTTAGGTTCTCTAGGAGTTGGAGAGGGGGCGATTCAGGCTAGGAGGGGTTAAAAGGAACCAACTAATATTTTCATTTGGAAATGAAAGAAGAATCTTCCAACCAAGAAAAATTTTGTTTGAAGGGGTTTGGAGCTTTCTGTGAGGATGGTGCAAATTTAAAGAGTATCGGGATGTTAAGCCCTAATATTGGCTCATTACCCCTTAATTGAGGCATATTAGATTAGTAATGTTATTTGTTACCCTTAATTGGGGCATATTAGATTAGTAATGTTATTTTATTTATGTCGGCTTTAGGCCATTAGTTGAATTATACCTCCTAGTCTCCTATATATACCAAGGAGACATTTTCATTTTGAATCATCTTGTACTTGAACATTTAAGT
>ML788310.1:643904-676060 GCA_009831015.1 Picea engelmannii
ACATTTTGATTTTTAGCAAATCTCGTGAAGAGCATGTTAAGCATGTGAAGCAAGTTTTAGATGTTTTGAGAAAAGAAAAGTTGTTTTTGAAGATGTCCAAATGTGAGTTTGGAAAAACTTCACTTATCTACTTGGGGCATATTATTGGTGGAGGCAAATTGAAAATTGATCCCTCCAAGGTCAAATTCATATTGGAATGGCCCAAGCCCAACAATGTGACAGAGGTAAGAAGTTTTTTGGGAGAAACCCAATATTGGAGAAATTTTATTGCTAACTTTTCTTCCATTGCAGCTCCATTACATGCAGTGACAAGTGTCAAGAAAGTTTTTCAATGGGGAGGCAAGCAACAAAAGGCTTTTGATATTTTGAAGGACAAGATTAGTTCAGCCCCAGTTCTTGCACTTACAAATTTGAGGCAACCTTTTGAAATCCAAACTGATGCAAGTAATTATGCAATGGGAGCAGTCTTGTTACAACATGGTAAGCCCATTTGTTTTCATTCTGAAACTTTTAATGGTGCCATGATTAACTATCCTACTTATGATAAGGAGTTGTATGCATTCGTGCAAAGTGTGAAAAAATGGAAACATTATTTGTTGGGGAAAGAAACCATTGTCCACACAGATCATCAACCACTGCAATACTTACAATCACAAACAAATCTACAACAAGCAAGGCACTTCAGATAGATGGGTTTCCTACAACAATTTCACTTGGTCATAAGGTATAAGAAGGGAATTTATAACAAAGTTGTTGATATGCTTTCAAGGCCTATTATTAGTGCTTCATTTATTCTTAAGCATAGTCCTATCATGCATGAGAGCTATGTTGAGAAATATGCTTTAGATGCTAATTTTAAAGAAGTATATGCAACTTTGTGTCATTCTAACCATGTTGAGAAATTGGATTACCATGTGCATGATAATATTTTGTATCATCTTGGAAAGCCATGTATTCCACAGGGTGAAAGAATCAACATAATAAGAGAAGCTCATTCTTCTCTTATTGCTGGTCAATTTGGTGTAGGCAAGACAGTGGCTAATTTGCAAAGGTACTGCTATTGGCCTAAAATGAATGAAAGTGTTTCAAGATATGTTCAAGGATGTTCGTTATGTGCCACAAGAAAACCTAGCAACAGAAAGTTGGGTTTGTATACTCCACTTCCGGTTCCTTCTCGTCCTTGGGAAAGCATTTCTATGGACTTTGTAGGAGGTCTACCTATGTCTAAAAAAAATCATGATTATCTTTATGTTGTGGTTGATCGATTTAGCAAAATGTGTATTTTGATGCCTTGTAAGAAGCAAGTTACAGCTGAGAAAATGGCACAAATGTTCTTTCATAATGTTTGGGTACATTTTGGATTGCCTAAATCCATAATTTCTGATCGAGATTCTCGATTTATTGGGATCTTTTGGTCAAGATTATGGGCACTCGTGGACACCAAACTAAAAAAGAGCACAACTTTTCATCCGCAAACCGATGGTCAAACAGAAGTGGTTAATAGAACAGTGGTGCATATTCTTCATGGTTATTGCAGTAAGCATCCTAAACTTTGGGATGAGCATTTACACTACATTCAGCATGCTTACAATCGAGCTAAGCACTCTTCAACTCAAACATCGCCATTTGAAGCATGTTTTGGATATTTTCACAAATCTCCTTTAGATTTTATCTTTGGGAAGGATATTTCTATTGATGGTCAATATGACATTGATAGGGCAGAAAAGTTCATTGAACAAATTCAGTCGATACATCAAATGGTACAAGAACAATTGGAAAAGAGTCAAGCCAAGTACAAGACAAGACATGACAAGCATCGTGTTGATCACAGTTTCCAAGTTGGAGATGAAGTTTGGCTTTACATTAGTAAGGAGAGGATTAAAGGAGAAGGTAAAAAACTGAAACCAATTCGATATGGTCCTTTCAATATTCTTGACAAGATTGGTACCAATGCCTTCTGTTTGGATTTACCTCCTTATATGCAAATGCATGCAATTGTTAATGTTGAGAATTTGAAATTGTATGAGCCTCCTTTGATTGATGATCAAGGAGAACATGTTCATATTCCTTATATAGATGATTTATCCCAAGAATATCTTACAGAACTGCATGAAGACACCATCCTTGACAGAAGAATGAGAACTTCAAAACAAGGAAATGTGGAATATCTTCAAATTGGTCTTAAAGGAACAAATCCAAGCACAACCAAGTGGATTAAGGTTGGAAAGGTGAGGGAACTATACCCTCATCTTTATATAGACTGAAAATAGTCTTTTGGAGGTCCAAAATCTTTCCAATGGGGAGGTGTGATCTAGGGGATCAATTTTTGCTCAAAATTCAAAGTTCTCAGAATCGCTTCAAATCAAACGAGTGCGTAGGCCTCATCGTCACGAACCCAACACAACTTGTTTGGGTTTAAACGGATGTCGGATGAGTGATATATCGCGTTCTATTCAAATCGTCAAACAGGCAAAAAACATGTGTTGACTGTACAGTCTGTATGGATGCTGACGTGGCAGGGTCGTACGCTGACATGGAAAAGACGTATGCTGACATGGTAGGGTTGAGTTGGTAGATAGGTGGCAGTTGGATGGTAGAATCATTTACTGACATGTGTCATCTCGGTGGTGAATATATTGGTGACATGTGGCCCAAGCAAGGGTTGCCACGTGTCGTCCGGGCATTGGTTAAAATTTGTGTAGTTGGCAGGACTCGACCCCACGACCTCCAGGCAAGGAAAGATCTTTGGGAAGGGCCACCCAACTAGCATGCCCACCTTTGGTTCTTAACTACTATATGAATTTAAATTTATTTGAATTGTAATGTGTTGTGGTTTGGGTGCGAACAGGGTTGGGGCTAAGCCCCAACCCCCGTTCATATATGTATACCATATGACTACCCACGCACGTAATTCAAACAAAGCCCAAAACACATATGACCGGTGGTCCATACAGCCCACAATACATATGACTGCTGGTCCATACATTGCACGAGAGTTTAATGTCCAACAATTTTAATCCACGCGCTGACACTTGTCACTCTACCATTTGACTTGGAACTTGGCCCCTTTTGTGTGCGCGTGTGGTCATATGGCCATGTGCCCAATGGTTTGGCGGTTAGGGGCTAGGCGCCTTAATTGTCCTACAGTTTGCACGGTTATGCGGTTGTGCACACGGTGCTAGGTTTAAGCACAAAAATGAGCGCGTGTGCTAGGTTGAGAAAACAAAGGTGCATTTTGGCGATCCAAAGACAACAAGTTTGAAGGGGAACTTCTAGGAATCCTATCTTCTTCAATTTTTGGCCAAATCAGGTGCCGAAAAAGCCTAGCTAGGGTTTTTTGGATGTCCTGAAGCCATTGGAGCCATCTATTTGGAATTTTGAGCATTGTAAAGAACATATTTTAGCACTTTGAGCAAATAATAAAAAAGATCCATTGGAAGCTGGACCAAGAGATGTAGCCCAAGAGAGGGGTGAAATCCTTTATCATTTGTTGTGTTATGTGTTTTCTGTTCACTGTTATTTGCTACTTATTATCTGCATCTTGAATGTGTATTTATATAAAAATTTGTGTTTGCAAATTTGATCCATTTGCATAAGAACACTTGAATTAAAACTTGCAAATATTTTCAAGAATACAAGTCTTTATCATTTTCAGATCACAGGGCCTCTAGGCGGAACCAAAGGTCGTCCATGTTCTGAAACAGGTTGAACACCAGGCTTTGCACCAAGGCAAGGGACATAGCAAGGGGTGGGAGAGAAGCGGGAATTTGAGTGGACTGTGCCAGAGACAAGGAGGAGGTGGCTGAAGAGGAGGAGGATAGAAATGAGGGAGTAGGTGGGGGACAGATGACCAGGTGGGGCCGGTTTGGTTGGAAGGCAGACTTGCGTTTCGACTTCCCTCATAGCCGGGGCATATTCAAGATAGTGGGAGAGAGAAAATGTGCCAGCAACGGAGAAGGAGAGGACAAAATAAGAGCATGGAAATGTTGGGTAGGAGGTGGAGCTCTGAGAAGAAAAACCAGGAAAGAATGAGCCATCTGGAGCCAGTGGAGCAATTGAAATAGGTCGGGGAGCTGGTGAGTTTGCATAAATGGCCTCTTGCGTAGAGTAAAGGCTCAGCAAGTTCTATTGAAAGGATGTGAAGGCAGAGAAAGGTGCACTCAAAGTAATGGCACACTGTCTCAAGCAAGATGAAGTTAAATTCAGGAGACATGTGGGCAGGGAGTTGAAGTACATGGGTACGTGGGCAAAAAGTGGAAAAAACAGTTTCACGATATACAAAGTGACAACCGGATTTGCGGACTATTAGAATTTTAAGAGCATCGTATACAAAATAGTATTCTTAACATATGTTTTACATACAGTCATGGACAAAAAACACAAAAAAAATAGTAGTAACGTCTGTTAGCTAGGTTCCTGGAGAAGTGTTTGGTGCATAATTGACATGGGTTTTCGGGTTTTCGGGGTGTTGGACTGAAAATTGGGCTTCTGTTGTACCGTGGTCTACAAATAGCACGGACACTTCCGCGATATACAAATTGACAAGTGGTCCGGCGGATTATTTGAATTTTTGGATCGTGGGTTCTGGGGCTCACGTGCTGAAAATCGGGCTTCTGTTGTTACCCGAATAAGTTTTCCTTTTTACATATGCTGGTGGACAAAATAAGAAAAAACAATAGTACTGATATTTGTTACATAGGGTGGTTAACATAAGTATGAAAACAATGGCGTTCTCGAATTAGTTTTCTTAAAAAGAGGGGGTTCTTGACTTAGCTAGTTTTTGGATCGCGAGTTTTCAGGCTGGGGACCTGTTGTTCCATGCCCTAAAAGTAGCACCTAGACTTCCGCGATATACAAATTGATAAGCAGTTTTGCAGACTAGTTGAATTTTTGGATGGCGGGCTGAAAATCGGGCTTCTGTTGTTATGTGGCCTACAAAAATAAAATATGTGATTTGATGAAGTAGATATATAGAGCATGCACGAAAGATTCATTCCGGGTTGTCGGGGTTGCGGGCTGAAAATTGTGCTTGTATACAAATTGAGAAGTTGTTTTGCAAACTATTTGAAATTTATGGATCGCGGGTTGTCGGACTGACTGGCTGGAAATTGGGCATATGTTGTTCCGTGGTCTACAAATAGCACCTAGAGTTCCGCGACATACATATTGACAGTTGGACTTGCAGATTACTTGAATTTGAAATCTCTTGTGTCGAATAAGCAAATTGAAATAATAAATTGAATAACTTATTTTTGTATCGATAAAATAATGTATAATTAAATAAAGCAAGTTTAGCATTCCCGAAATCATTTTTCCTTTTTACATATGTAGGTGGACAAAAAAAGAAAAAAAAATAGTACTAACGTCTATTACATAGGCTGGTGAACATAAGCATGAAAAAAATTGTGTTGCGGAATTAGGTGGGTTATCGGATTGCCGACCTTAAATGCGAGGTTTTGTTGTTCCTTGAGCTACAAATAGCAGGTAGAGTTTTGACAATTAGAGTTGCAGAGTATTTGAATATGGAGAGGCTCATGTCAAATAAGAAAATTGAAATAATAAACTCAATAACTTATTTTAATATCAATAAAATAGTTTATAATTAATTAAAACAAGTTTAGCATTTCCGAATTAGTTTTTCTTTTTACATATGCTGGTGAACAGAGAAAGGAAAAAAACATAGTACTAATGTCTATTACATAGGCTGGTTAACATAAGCATGAAAAAAAAAACGTTCCCGAATTAGTTTCTTTAAAAGAGAGGGTTCTTGAGTTGACTAGTTTTTGGATTGCAGGTCTGTGTCCTACAAATAGCACTGACAGTTCCGTGATATACAAATTGACAATTGGAGTTGCGGACTATTTGAATTTTAAGGGGCTTGTGTTCGAAAAATTTAGCATTCGCGAATTAGTTTTCTTTACATAGGCATACAGGGCGGTCGACAAAAGGACCAAATAGATAGCATTCGCGAATTAGTTTTCTTTAAAACAAGCTCTCATTGACACAAGAAACTGAAATTTATGAAATTATAGGTTCATGGAGACCATAAACTATACATAGCAAATACGAAACTTTGTGTACATACTCTCTATGAAATTTTATGAACACATAAAAGCAGGAAAAAAACTATCATTCCTGAATTAGAGCATGAAGGGAACCCTGAATCGAAACTTCTCCAATTTTTGGATCGCAGGTTCTCAGGTTGGGGACCTAAAAATGGATCTTTTGTTGTTCCATGTCCTTCTGCCAACGTTTGTTACAAAGGGTGGTGGACAAAAGGACCAAATAAATAACATTCCCGAATTAGTTTTCTTTAAAACAGGGGCTAGTGGATACATGAAATTGAAATGTATCAAATTATAGGTTCCTGTAGAGCATAAATTACACATACCAAATATGCAATTTTTTAAATACCACCCACAATTCGACGATATAGAAATTGAGAAGCGGATTTGCGAACTATTTAAATTTTAAGGGCTTTTGTGGCAAAAGTATGAAGCACAGGTGGTAAAGATCCAACAAATGACATATTCTCTAGACGTTTGAGTACCAAAAAAGTAGCAAACACAATTTCATGACATTTATATAAAAAATAATGAAACCTGTTAGATATTCCTGGAAATTTAAAGAAACATATATATATGTCTGAAAGATGATATCTCAAATTTGAGTCAGTGATTTATTTCATACTTTATTTTGAAAATAACCAGGCTAGAGAAAAGATGCATAGGACAAAATGATAATTGAGATAAATTAAATAGAATGTCTTCACATTCAGCATGGATGAAGATAAAAATCTAGGAAAACGTAAATATATGCAGACAAAAGAATAGTTTTATTTGGAGTATATGAAAAAATTAATAGTTTGTTACATATCCCTGGAAATGTAAATGCGTTTGTTATATAGACTGGGATTGGGGCTCCCGCGGACCATAACATAAATATGTACAAGCAATAGGACTGTGGAAAGGAGTTCAACACTGTAGAATGTAATACCTTAAAAGTAGAAATGGTAAGATCATTTTTTGGCTATAGATTTCTACTCAAAAATGTTGGAATAACTAAATTGACAAAGAAAGAACTATGCATTTCCCTGTTGGATTTGGGCAATGACCCACTTCAAGTTCTCTTCAATATAGTTTCTCAAAGGGGAAACGTTGATGTCATTGCGGATTTGAATGTTGAAAAATTCATTTTCTAATTCACTTAGATTAATTGAAAGTTTTCACAGAGTTTCATCGATGTCTGCATTATGTACCGAATACTAGACTAGCTAGTTGTGCACCTCTTATTCATGATATTCAATAATGTTGTAAAAATTTTCTAAAAACAAGGCTTTCAAATTATCAACTTGTTTATCGAAAGCTTGCTTGGTTGACGCCAGCGAGTTGAGGATTAAGTTGGGATCTTGGAAGCCATTTGTGTTTCCTGCTAAGTCTATTTTGGTGAGATTTGTCAATAATGTTTCTTTATTTGATATTGCTTGCTCACATGACTGGACGATGACATACAAATTTTTCACTTTCTCTTTCTAGCATGCTTCTAATTGAGTGAGCCGTTTATTGGAAGGGATATCATGTTGTCTTCTTCTGGTCTCTGTGACATTGTTGACATGAAAGGAAAAAAGGATGACCATGTGCACATAGAAACTTTCTTCATTTTTTAAATCCGTCTGTAAAAGTAGGAGCAAGTTATGTGCCCTGCTCCCCAGGGAATCCATATTTTGTGATGTTTCCTAGGCCTTTGTAATCAGTTCCATTATTTTGTTGATATTTTTCTCGACATATCCTCTACATGATGTGAGGAAGCTGGAGGGCCCTTTTAGATTTGTTGCAGGAGTGCACGTAGTAGCAGGCATTGCTATTCGCAAAGAACTGTGAAGCAATGGCATAGGAAACAAAGCTTCTTCTAATTCTTTAATGCGGTTCTTTAGTCTGGCATTTTCAACTTCAATGAGTCCAACGGAACCATGAAGAGCGTCTCTGGTTTCCATGTGAAGTTGAGAGATTTTGGACGCTTGCATATTGGCAAGGTCAAGTTTTGAACGATGTATTCTTTGGTTATTATTTACATCTTTTTTTTCAATGATTAATTTTTTTTATTCGGATTCAAAAACAACATTCTAGAATACGAAGGATTCATATTCGTCAAAAATTAGGGTATCAACCATGTCTATTGAGTAGGTAGGCTAAATTCCGTCTGTGGGCTGATCAAGGTTGCAGAATATGCTTTCTAGATCAGTGTCAAGATCCATGTTTTCACTGTAAGTTTCGGGTTGCTCCACCTCCCCTGCAATTGTTTTTCCCTTCTTCTTCACGGGAAGGTTGTGAGGAAGATGTTCATTGTATTTCTAAAAAACTGTTGTAGAGCTGGTGCCAGTACTTTGTTGAAACATTGATTTTCTCCAGATGCTGCTTGAAATGAAGAATTGGAGGGGACAATATAATCCCCTGAAAACATTGCTTCAACGTGCGCAAATGGAAAATATCCTCATTAATGACAATATCTATGCGTGATGTATGATGACCTGTTAGAAGTAAAGCTTAATTATTGCATACTTAGAAGTGTGAAGGTGGAAGTTACGATGAAGAACATTTAAGGAGTGAAGGTTTCTTGAACGAACCAAGGTGGCGGTGTGCGAATGGCATTCCACGGTATTTCAAATTAATACTTGGAAGAGATTGGAGGTTTCATGAACAAACCAAGGTGGCGGCATGCGAATGACATTCCATGGCATTTGAAATTAAGACTGGGAATGGATAAGAAAAGTCTTCGCATAAATTGCATTGATAGAAAAACTTCTCGATCCTTGCGTGCATCAATGACATCTTATTATAAACACTATTTCTTATTATGCAGATATGCGAAGGTGATGGGCATGAGGAAGAGAAAGCAAGGAATGAATGGACTAGTGTGAAAGTGCATAATGAAACTGATGAGTTTACAATGTTGAGGCTACATGAGTCATAATTTCTCAGCAAAGCAATGTACGGATGTCATTCCATACTTTGTCACTTTCAGGATGGCGGTTTCTCGGACGGGCGAGCTAAAAAAAATGCCTCTATTGTTTGGTGTTCTACAAATAACACACACAGTTCCGCGATATAAAAATAGACAAGGGGACTTGCGGGTTGGCTTATATTTTATAAACCATTGACATTTTCTGGATCGCGGATTCTCGGGCTGGAAAGGTAAAAAATGGGGCTTTATTGCTAGGTTACTTACAAATAGATTATGAAAATAATTTGACAAGCGGGTTTGTGTTCTGGCCGGCTCAACATTCTACTCCAGGGTTGGCGGGATCCCAGAAATGAGAAATACATATCAAATATGCACAGATCCCTTATTCCATACTTAGCCACTTATTTGGATCACGGACTTGGCTCTGTCTAACTCCCAGTGCATATTTCATAATTCATGTGCAACACCAACTCTATGGTTACCAAACTAGTGTGTGTAGAAACGAGGCAAAATTAGATATGTACCTTTATTAAGTATCGACATCAGATTTTATACACCATGTACCCATATCGGATTCCATACTTGCGGGTTCTTGGGCGAGAGGGGTCAAAATAAAGCCTTCTATTGTTCTGTGTTCTACAAATAGCACATACAGTTCCACAATATACAATTTGATAGGTGGACTTGCGGGGTGGCTGAGATTTTAGATGCCATTATTTGGATCGCGCACTTGCGAGCTACACAATATGCCTCTAACGTTTTATGTCCTACAAATAGCCGTTATGGTTGGGCGATATAGAAATTCACAAGTGGACTTGCGGGGTGGCTGGCCCAACATTGCATCTGTTGGATGGAAGATGTGCAGGGTAGTTGCCTCTACGTGAAAAACAAAAAAAAAACAAAAAAAACATAGCTGCAAATAAGTTTGACAAACACAGAGAAAGTAAACGAAAAACTGTTTACTGTGGAACACGGGCAGGAAAAGGGTGCACCTTTGCATGGTTTGGTCTATGTGTGTGGGTATGATTTCTTTGCGTCCTCTGATTTTCCTGTTTGTTTCTATGAAGAAAAGTACAAAGCAAAACGGATATGAAGATAAGTTCAGATGTTAAGAAAAAGGCAACTACTATGTACATATACAAAAAAAAATAGAATGCGTTGAATAGAGTCAGAAATAGTTTTTGGGAGGATGTACCTTTTTTTTTCTACACAATGTAAATTTTATAATTTGAGTAGAACATCATCTAGAGCATTGTGTGTACAAATCAGAGATATAGATATGCTTTGAAACATACAAATATGAGTTTGCAATAACTTTGATGTATATGTCATAATTCAAGTGCAATACCAATTGTATCTTGATCAGACCAATATGTGTCTAAGACAAACATATTGTATTGAGGAATGGGCACATTGGATCAGACATGGTCAATTAGTGCATTTTGCAGATGGACTGTGTTGTTCATAAGAAAGCGGATACTGTATTTGCACATGTAATTTTCCAATTCTTTTGTTCTGTCAATATTTTGTAGCATATCGATATTGAAGTCTCCTACAAGTACAATGGTTCTGTTCAGATGGAAATGGGTCAATGCATTGGAAATAACATGTACTATGTTGGAGAATGTTGCATGGGGAGCAACATACAGATTCAGTATTGCAACTTCTGTTTCATGAGAAAAAAAAATTGCAAGCACCAACTCAACATTGTTTTCTTCGATATGTAAATGGTCCAAAATTGATAGATGTTTTTTCACTAGTATCATGACCCCATCTGTAATGTAACTTGATAAGCAATTGTGATTTGGGAATCGTTTGTTTTGTGTGCATAATGCCATGTGTGTTTCTTGCAAGCACAGAATATCGGATTGCATTATATCATAGTCATTCAGTATATCATCCATGTGTGCATTTAAGTTGTGTGTGTTAAGCGAGAGAATTGATACAGATGAATTTGTTTGTATGGATTGGTAATCATAATGCAGTTTCCATTTTGTGATGGTCCTCAGTCATTCCATTTCAATATCAACTTTATGTTTCACTTTGAAGTTATATTTTGTGAGAGGACTTAGTAAATACAAGGACTCTATGCTTCTAACATGGGACAGTGTTGTGTAGACAAGTCGATGTATCTGAATTCCAGCAGGCTGAAAATCAACTTTATCAAGTGTTAGTCCTTGTGATCTATGGACTGTACATGCACATGCAAGTTTAATCAGAAATTGTTTTCAAATATTCAGTTGACCTATCTTTGTTGATGTTGATACTAGCTTCGATATTCACAAAATAGGTGTCCAATCGCTTCCAGTATTTGAATTATATAGATAAGACAACTTGCTTTCTTGTCGCTTGGCTATATGTGGTTCATGGAACTTAATCCAAAGGACATCCACTTTTTTTGTCTTGGTATAGCCTTTCAGTATTCCATCTGCACCATTCACCAATCCATCCTGTGAATCATAGTTGCAGGCATATATTTCAACCAACATTTATAATTTGAGGACAATTTGCAAAGGTAAAGTGACTAAATGTTCATGTCATGACACAATTCCATGGTTGTCTTCTTCCAGGTCAATGGAATTGATGATGATATCATCGCTAGGCATTAGGGAGAGCATGTGGCTATTATGGTTTGCAACATCCTTATTTATGTGGAACAGGTAAGGGAATGTTGGGTCTGTTGGTGCAGGCCATAAGCATCTCAAATTGATATGGGTCAAGTCATCATGTGTTTGGTTGTTGGTGTGCATTCTATTCAGAATAGGAATGAATGTTTCATCTGTTTGGTGCATTGTAGTATGAAACTCAAAGAATTTAATATCATCTCTCCAGAAGTCATGGGTGACTATTTCCATGTTGACCGTGGGTTGTTCAAATATCAAAGAATCTTGGATGGGATGTGCCTGGTAAAGATCCCCATAAAATATCATGTCAATGTTTCCAAAGTATTTCGTCTACACATGTTTTATGCTTCTTAGTCGGCTGTCAATGGAATAATAGAACCGACTCGAAATCAAATATGATTCATCTATAAAGACAAGTTGGAGTTCCTCATAAATCTTAGATAATGTATCCAACATTTCCTTGCTAAGTGGAAGAAACTGTGACTTGTTAAAAGGCATTGAAAATGCAGAGTGGATTGTTGTTCCACCCGCATTGTATGCAACTTTTCCTATGTATGCAACTATTAGGCCCTTTGGTTTCATAGGATTAGAGGAATTGTTTGAATCATAAATTCATATAATCATTTGGAACAATGCTTTTGCTGTGAATGTCTTGCCTATTCCTGCTCCGCCTGTAAGGAACACGTGCACAGGACTATTCATGTTCAAGCGCTTTTTAAGTGAAATATCCTTTACAATTGTTTGTTGTTCACGATTCAACAGACGTCTTATTCTATGGTATTCATTATTTTCAATTAGGAAAGGATGTTTTTTAACTTGAAAACCAATATTGATACATTTTTCACTTCCAACCGCTGGAGGACGAGGAAAATCTCCTTATAAGTCATAAGACTCGAAAGCAGTTCTGGTTGTTTTTGGGTCTCTAAATGTGTCATCATGATCACCAAGGTTTTCTAGGTCATTAAGTGCAACCTCTAGATCGCCCCATGTTGGATTAACATTGTAGGTAAATCTAGCTTCATTGATTTGCACCATAGTCTCAGACGCAACATATGCATCCTTCCATGTACAGAAGTTATGCATTAATGTCTCTTAGTTTTCATCGAACGGAATGTACAACAACATTTTTTCTCTATAATAGTTTTCATAGTCACAATGTTTGTTGTATTTGACAAATCATATGACAGAGGGTTTTTTTCTTTTTGATATGGGTGCACCATTTTTTTTGTAATGTGATACGAATTATGCTAAGCAGATATGCCTAATAGGAGATGGATGCTGGATGTAATAATCAATAATAGAGTGGCATACCACATCCTCTGAATTGTCGGGCTCTTGTTGCAGCAAAACCAATGGTTTAAGGACAAATGTGCATTTTTTAAGTGGAGATGTGTTTATCAAGACACATTTTCTTGAACTACAAGTGAGGGGCAAGGAAAGTGCAATGTGAACTGCTTGTTGAGAAGACATTTGTTGAATATTAAGCAATGTATTGCCAAGTGTGTGTATCATTTGTATGGCATCAATATGACTTCTTTCATGTTCTTTGCGTATTTTTATGAATGCACTTGTCATAGATTTGTCAATCTTCATCATATACAAGGTACATTATGATGTTGCATCATATGCATTCAGCACGTACTGCGCATATGTATTTTCTTTCCACATAACTGACATATTGTTGACGGGCGAAATTGACCGTCCGTCAACTGAGAGAGTGGAACCAGTCCGGGGTTTTCTAATAACCCAAGCCATTTGGAATGAACCACCCTGACGGGTTTAGCAGCTCCGTTAGCCGTTCTAAGGTCCTAAGAAAACCAAAGAGAAAACTAATCTAAACTAACTAATCTAACTAAAACTAAACTAACTAAACTAACTAAAACTAAATAAAACTAACTAACTAAAACTAACTAAAACTAACTAACTAAAACTAAATACAACAAACTAAACTAACTAACAATAAATAAAACAAACTAATACACTAATCTAATTAAAACTAACTACTAAACAAACTAACTAATCTATTATTTCTATATATACAAACTACTAACTGGAATATAACTTATTCACAAAATATACAATATCTACAAAATACAAATTTAAATAAAACCTGGAAAACTCATTTGCTTTCTGCCCTAAGACAGAGAAAGTTATTTTTGTTGATTTTTTGATTTTATGAACAAGAAATAAAACTTACTGAAATTAAACAATCTAATATACTAACTACACATATATCTAACTAAAATACTAACAAATATACTAAACAAATAAACAACAAATAGACCTGGAAAGGCTCCAGATTTGTCCTGTGTATGATGACTTCGAAGCTGGTCGGAGGAAGGAAACTCGCACCGAATAATCTGGAAGCTTCTCGTAAACGATAGTTGCAATGCTCTTTGAGTTTATTTACAGGACAAACAAGACATAAAAATCATAACAATTATACGATTTATAAATCTCTGCAATTAGGTAAACCTGTTATGCAAAAACTTATACTTAATAATTGAATTGATGAAGAAGAGAAATCTGTCATTCACAAACCGAATCAAGTAATTTCTATGTTTTTAAATACTGGAAGAAATCATATATGGATTATATTGATTAAATCATATCATTTTCAAAAGACTAAGATAGCTAAAGTAGTCATTAACCAAATGCAAATTGATACACATAAACATGAAACAAAAGATTGATATTGTGAAAGCTAAAGCTGTAGCAGAACATCAATTTATGTCTCAGTCTGTATTAAAATTCCATATCCTTGTTCTTCCATGAATAAGGATGATCCTTATTACAAAAATTAATAAGTATTTATAAGTTTTTCCACAGGGTAAAACCTCCCTGTGGAATTTATCAAACTGTTTACATAATCTGGGAAGATATTCCCAAGTTGTCTAAACTAGGAAATTAAAATGAAACTGAAACATCCAAATATCCTCTAAACTGTCCATCAAATCCCATGCAATTTCGAATTCACCTTAAAAGGACCAAAAATGAACAAATTAGAAGGATCTTTTATTAATAAATGATAGAAAATTTAATCCTATAGACTAGCTACAGAATCATCTGATTCTGTAGCTAGTCTAAATAAAGATACAGAATCAGCATTGAGATTAATTCAAATATTTTTAAAGAATTAAATTTAATCATCATCCAAGAAATATCTGAAAACAAATCATTTAGTTTGAAATAATTGATCCAACAGGATCCACATCATTCAATCGAATACAAAGATAGAAATACTCTGTTTCGATCATTATCATAAGTTGGGTGAATGAAATCATGTGAAACATCACCGTAATCGTTCCTCAACAAATTGAATCCATAAGTTATGAAATCATTTTAATATTCAATTGAAAACGAAACAAATCGCAAACACTTTGTTACAATTGTCTTATCATCAGGGGAAATAATCGAATCGAATAGGATTATTTTCAAATCACGATAACTGTATAGCAGGCGATTTAGGCTGTGAACGAATTCAAACCATAACCGACACATAACCAAAATCGTAACAGGATCAATCAAACAGAGTTTGTTATAGATTTCGATCATTTAATTTCGATGACAATCGTTTCAATCAAACGAGTCATAACAGGGTTTGACCAATTCATTTCACAAATCTAAAATACAGAGCATCAATTATAATCTAAACTTGACTCATAGTACAAACTTGCCAAATTAGAATAAGAGCGAATTGATTGGCTAAGGTTTTCACATAGTTGTTATGATTTGGATTCATTTCCCGATTCGGGCACAAATGTTATTTGAGCGTATTGTTTTCATCAAAGAAACAGAGTCATTATCCTTAACCTGGAAACAATCAAATATAGAACATCACATGACACAACATCGTAACAAGTATCCTCCCAAAGACATTTACCAATCATAGCATACCAATGATAACGAAATCGAATCCGTGCAAAATCGTTTTCTAAATTAGGCATAAAAACTTCCTGTTGGGAGTGGGCACAAAACAAATTGAATTGAAAACACACCATTAATTTTGTTATTTCACTCAGACAAACTTAGCAAATGAAATCCAAATGAATAACCATTCCAATCCAAACAAAAATCTATGAGCAAATCATAGATCGGAATTCCTTCTATTTTTATCAAAACGAAGCCATGTACAGGATGATCACCGAATGATAGAGGCATTTGAATAAGTGATCAAACTATTTAAAAGTTGAATTCAAATCATTATATCAAACTAGATTATTTACAAAACAAAACGATGTCAGAACCATACCTGTGTAGCGACGAGGCTGCTTGATTATGCCAGCTTGGAATTTACAACAGCCGTGGTTGATTCCACGTTTTTGAACAGGATGGAGCCGGTTGTCTTTTGTTTCTTATCCACTGCTTGGAGCTTGGCCTTTTGACTGGTTAGCAGTGCAATCTAGTCTTCCAAAGATTGAATCTTTGATTGGAGTATAGGAACATCAATATAATATCGCTCTAACCATGAATTGCATTGGTCACAGGGTGACTGTGTGGGTTTCAAGGGTTTGGACAAATGACTGAGGGTTTCACAAGGCAATTTAATACCTGGGTAGTTAGGGTCATCCTTTAGGCAAGGGGGTAGGTTTGATACAAAATCATAAGGGTGTTCGGCACATAAACCTTGCGAGTAGGGATACTCGCTGGCCAGAAAATGCTCAATATCAGAATCGGAATCCTCACTCAGAACTATAGGGTTGGACTCGGCAGAGGGTTTCAGCTTGTTTCTGGCCATTCTCGAAATGAGTTGGGCATTCCTTTTCCCTTTAGTATTTGCAGTAAGGTTTGCCTTGGGATTTTTGCTCATAGGATTTTTAATGGCCTCTGCACTCTTAGTTACAGTGTCAGGTGAGTCAATAGGAGGGTCGGACAAGGGTTTAGGCAGTAGGAGATGCAAGGGTACAGGCGGTTCGGGCTTGGTTTCAATCACCACAGGTTTATCAAACTGTACAGGGTCGGTGTCTTCAAAGCCATTACAGGCGATGAAGGCCTCCCAACTGTCACCATACAAATTCAAATGATAAACAACGATGAGCTTAATAATCCCATGATGAAACAGGTTGTTGTCAGCCTTGTGCCTCTTATACTTTTTGGACATTTTATACAGGCTCCGATGAAAGTAGAACGACATGTTTAGAGGATACCCTATAAAAATCATAAGGAGACGCAGGTGGTAGAGGAACACAAACCCGTATCGACCTTCACAGGTCACGAACTGCTTAAGTATCATTAACAAGTCGTGCCATCGTTGTTTGAGCATAGATATGGGCATACCTCTGTCACAAGAGGTGACTTTGCGTGATTGAAACAACAATGTCCATGGCACTTCCTCGACCTTGCAATTCTTAAACCAACGCTATCCTGAGGTAGGTAACCCCGTGGCTGAGTTGATAAACTGTTCATCGATCTCTAACTGTATATCACCGACCTTGGCTCGACAACCATCGAAGATCATGGCAAACTGTCGTGCTATACAAAGGTTAAAACCCTCAAAACGTTTCACGAAGGTAAGCCATCCGTTGTCTTCCAAATCTTGGCGGGCATTGTCAAACATTAACAGGGTTTGACTGCCATTGGGTTCAACTCGCACGACTGGTGCCATGGAGCCGAACACATGGTATGGGTAGGGTTTGTATTCACCAACACACACAGGAGCAGAGCTACCCGAACCAACAGCAATGAACGAGCAAAAGGGGTAAGAATTAATGCGAGCATGCGAAGGTGGTGGAGTCTGCCATGCAAAATATTGATTATCCAAGTACAACCACCAATTTCATAGTTGTTCACTCCATAATAATAGTTCAACCATTAAGTCATGTGTACAACCAATAAAATCAAAGGTGTATACCAATGCGCGCAAGCGTTATACCATAATGTTTAAACATCTGACATATAAATCAAAACCCAAAATCAACTATGCGCCAATGTATATAATCAAAAGTTTAATCAAAGTCCCAAACGGTATTCATATAGTCAACAAGCCAAAATTTATGAAAAGATTAACATAAGGATTATATCATACCTATATAAAAAATTTAATCAAACCCCCTATGCATTTTCATAGAATAAATGATCAGGCAAGTCATATAAAGTGCAAATCCAAATGCCTTACAAACCCAATAAAACCAAGTTATACAATCAATCAAAGTATGAGAACTGATTAGAGACCCTTGCCAGTTGTATAATGATCAATAAAAGGTAAGCGCAATAGGTGTAAGGAAATAAAAGATATTGACAGTTCAAATAATGATCGAAAAACAACTTCGAAAGGAGAAGTTTTCACTCTTACAGCCGTGAAAACAAAATGAAAACAAGTGTGTAAATGTCGCAAGAAATGAAAATGACATTAATTTGGAAATTGCGACAAAAAATTGATTTTTGCAAGACATAGGTGTAGGCAGCTTATAGACGATAGGAAAAAGTGATTTGGCTGCCAACACATATCCTTGGAGAAACTGTTGTTCCAAATATGGGAGAGTTTTCGTTTAAGGAAAAGTGTTGGTTGCCTAAGCATACATTGTATGGCTTGAATGTACTCATCTTCTAAAATATTTACCTGTGTCAAGAAGGCATCAAAGCTCATCATTTCACCAAATCCCCCTTCTTCTAGAAATGTGAACAAGGATTTAGATTTCTCAACAACAACATTTTCCTCTACACTAACTGGCTCTATGATTCTTGTAGCTCTCATTGGCGACACAGGAAAGTTGTATTTGCAATGTGAGTTTTTTCATTTTCTACAACTTCTTGTATGGTAATGTCTATGGACTTTTGTAAGTTCTGGATCCAAATGATCTGTGTTGCATGTTATGTATTTATCCACAAATTGTTCGATCTCTGAATTGTTATCGGCTCCATACATTGGTGCATCCTCTATCCACAACAGTGCATGGTCATGTTCATTTCCCCTATTCTGGAATTAGGTGACAAAAAATTAGTCCGATATTTTTCTGAAAAATGTTTCATCATGGCATATCAATTGTCTCAAATCATTTATTCTATGTCTATAGTAGCGAGTACATGTCACCGGGTCTTTTCTTATGAGGTAGTCAACGTCGCTATTTTCCATTGTATCGGTTTCTTTTTTACATTTCCTGTTCTTATGCAGGTCAGATACCTTAGCCACCAATGGATCCTAGTAGTTCTCTGCACTTGTAAATGTGACAAAAAATGTTGGTGGGCCTAATTGTCAGATCATTGCAAAAATATTTTTTTTTATTTGTTGCAAATAGTCAGGAGAGGTGCGGATGTTTTTGAAATCTATGTACCAAATATCATATTTAAGAATTTTTTCTAGGTTAACTTTGTACTTCACATCCTTCGCGAACAAATTTCTTCCTTGTAACTGGCCTTTTCTTATTCGGACCCACATGCAAGACAAAACTTGCTCTATTATTATGCGCATTGTCTTGAAAAACAAATTTGTTATGTGACGGGAGAAGCAACCGCTTGAATGTAGCAGCTCCCATCAGACTATTTTATGATAACTTAATCATTCTGTAATAATAGTGCCACGTGTATCTCCATAGAAGAGTGTTGGAAAGTTCATTTCCTCAACGAATTTGTCCTTGAATATTCCAAGTGGACGCTGCCCCTCGGCAGGTGCAATTTCGACAATTTTGTCTTACAAGTCACGAATGCACTGTCAATCATTGAATCCATGCACCAATGTTTCAGCAGCTATTTCATTGTCTGATTCATCACTTGCATCAAAATCACTAGGATTTTCAAGAGTATCTGCAGAGTTGCCATGTTCTTCTGCGAGAACATTGTTCCAGTTGGCATTTATACAAATGTTCTCTGCTTTGTACAGGGCTCTAGAACATAATTCCTTTAATGCTTTCATAACAACATGCACACGCACTTTTCCTATCTGATAGGCATTTTTGTATCGCAAGCGTCTTTTTAGAGCCACAACGATTGTAATTGTATTGTTAATAGATTGTGGAAACGCTTTTTGCACAACATCTAGCTGAACAAGCACATTAATAATTGATCCTGTTAAGCCCATTTGGGGTCGTTTATAGCCCCAAGGTATGATTTGGGAAAATGCAATTCGTAGAGACACAAGTATCTCCTCGAGTTCCATAAGTGCACTTACATCTGCTAGTGTTGTACTACATCTTATTCGGTCAGGGGTTGCAAACTGTGGCAGTTTTCCATTTTCAAGTGATCGTTTGCATGGAAGACAAACTTTCACACTGGAAAATGGTTTATCCTGGGCTGTCAAGCGAAGGTATTCTGCTTGCAAATCAGGCATGAAAGACTTACTATTTTTTGAAAAATTCAATTGTTCACAAATTGCACATGCAATGGAAGGAGTGTCTTTCATTTGTTTTATGTAGTTTTGTCTTGCATTTTTCTTTCGTAGGGAAGTATTCGTAGAAATTGTTTCTTGGTTTTCATTACTACTATTGCATGGTGTTGCTTGTAGATCACGAAGTCGTACAATTGCATCACCATTCTGGGATATGCAATTGCACCTATTTATGCTTTGTTCTGCACGAACAAATTTCTTTACATTGTGATATGTGAGTTTCTCTCTAAAAGGAAGTGTAGCAATGTATTTTTTTCTCTCGTGCATGAACTTTTTCAGGTTGTGGTAACTTAGTCTATGTTTCTTGCCCAAGAGCAGGATGAGCTGGTGGCAACTAGGATGAATTTCACTTTCACCCAGTTTCTAAGAAACTACTTTACGTTTTTTGTTCAAGGCCTCTATGACCTTATCAGAAGTCGGGCGAATTTGATGAATACATTTTTTCAAATTGCGATAACTTACTCTACATTTTTTTTCTAAGCGGTCTATGGCCTCATCACAACTGTCATGAATTTTATGCATGTTTTTTTTGTTCAAGACCTGTCTGCCCATATCGCAACTGGGAGGACTTTCATTTTCAAAAAAAATCATTCCACGTGTATGAAAAATCGATGTCATTTGGGTGGCATGGACAGTCAACCCTGAACTACCGATATGTGCAAGCAAAGGTTCATAATGGATATGTGTTGCATCTGTTTTCAACGAAAGGATGTCAATTGTTCGATCGCAATTTGAATCAATAACCCAGGAATGGACAGTGGCATCTGGCAAGGGCAACCACACCTAGATATTAACCCTAAATATGACAGAAAACCATTGCAAACAAAATCTGCAACCCCCCATATGCCCTTTTTCATATGGAAGCACCATGTTCACAAGGTATTCCTACCAACTTTCAACTGCCAGCATATTTTCTAGGAGATATGGGCAAAGGTGTTGATGCAAGCACCTAAAAGAATGTTGGTTGTCGCCTATAATTGCATTGCAAAAGGACTTTACAGTGTAAATTCGCAATGACTGAACATCGAATCCTACTGGTACCAAACAACAAATTGCATTGAACAGACTATCTCCATAGCTAGACACAACGTTTGTTGCCAGCTGTAAACCATGGCAGTCTATGCCATGCAAAATCCCTTTGCATTGTGATTGAAGGTCTTTGCAAATAACAGACAAGTAGATACGAGGACCTTCTATATTGCATATGGGAATTTTTTTGTACACCAGTGGTTCATAATGGCCACTGAGGGCATTGGCATCATGGAAGAAGATGCAATATGGATTATAAAATGAAGTTTTATTGAATAGTAGATATCTTGGTTTTCTTGTCAATGACCAAATGGAAACTGATATATTCATCCAGTTAGATAGCCATCATATACAAAATGTATCTCTCCAAAGTCCCCTCTCATGCGGAGGCAGAACTAGAGATGCAGACAATCACATTTTTGAAAAATATGAAGTGACATCTTGTATTCCATGCAACTGCCGAAGAAAATTAGATTCTAGTTCGTATTCATAGGACTGCAAAGCCTCGGCATCACCATTTTTAAAACAGATCAATAAATAATCTATCAATCCATTGTGCAACTCGATCAACGAATAGCGCAAATGCAATAGAACCTGGAATGTATCAAAAAGGCAATCCCCGACAATATATGAAAATGCATCCAATCTAAAAAGTGCATTGCTATGAAAAATGACGTCAATGTTGTCATGTACAATGGACTATGCAACTATTTCGTACGACTCAACATCTATTACCTCGTTCATCTCTTCAACTATCACTTTGAAGTTATTTTCTACATAGTTTCACTTTCTATGAAAAAAGAGAAAAGCAGGAGAAAAAAAAATAAAAGGTAGCAAAATAGTAAAAAAAAAACAAAGCAGGGCACCAATTCCCGTATGTATCTTTGAACCTTCTTATTCTCAACCTCAATCCCCCCTAGGCCCCATAGCATATGAGAAGAAAACAGAGAAATAAATAAAACAATAACTTTACTCAGCAAAAATAGAACAGGTAGATGCAGTGTTCCCACCCACAGAATGAAAGCATACCCTGCGTACAAACCCCGCCCGATGGTTCCCTCTTCTAATGGCTCCCAACTACTTTTCATAAATCCCTCTACATTGCAAGATGCATGTTTTCCAGGAACAAAAACTAAGAGAACAGACAAATATGGTGGGACTGCCACCATTGAAAAATAGCAACAACAGGGAAACTTACCCGTCAACAAAGGACGACAAGAGCTCAGCCCCAAAAACTGCAAACCGCAACAACAGGTCCAACAGCTTGCAAAGTTGAAAAACAACAAACCAGTGAACAACCACGAAGAGCTCGAACTGCAATTGCAAGACCTAAACTTTGCAAATTTGAATCAAACAAGAACTAGAACCATGGAACGAAGCACTAAATAAGGATTGAACACTCAAGCAACGATGTTGACCATGAATGAAACTGTATTGCAACCCATCTGTACAATAATCATTTAACACTACCAGAGTTGTCAGGTAAACAGTTAAGACTGTCAGGACCGTCGAAGGGCGTAGGCCTGTGCAAGCATTTAAGAAAATATGCAGCGTGGAAAACCTATTCTCTCGAAGCACACAACAATAAAGAAAAAATCAGACATAGTAATATGGTAGAGAATGTATTCTACCCGACAAAAAATGCTAATGGAGACATTTGAACTAATGCTAGCATTAATCCACTGTCGACCAATGCATAATAAAATATATAATTCAAAAAGACCGTATACTACCAAATACTTTGGACAGGTCAAGATATTTAACATTGGGAATAGCGAAGGTTGCAATAAGACCTCCAATCCCTTGTCCAATCATATCTTGACTAACATGATATTTTTTATTATATTAAAATCGATGTCTTCACTTCCCTTGTTCCAACAATAGACAATATGGAAATATTTCTGGTCAATGCACAATCTAATACCATGTCAACGATTTATCGATTGCTATAGTCCCTCTATGCCTACGACAAGGACTAATAACATAACACTTAGCCATCCATAGGTTCCAAATTTTCAAAGATGTACATCCCTGTAAAAATATACTTTAAATAAAAAATAATTTATAAGAGACCATTTAAAATTTCTTGCTCAGTTTCTTGTTACCATATTAACTAGAATTTATAGAATATTTATATGCTCTATATCCAATTTGACAACATAGTGGAAAAATATTATGAAAGTATTAACCAACTAAATATTTTTCAACTCAATATAAAACAGTGTTACCTCTTTGTTTGCACTTTGTTTATAATCACTTGAGTTGTAGATTGCAACTATATTTCGTATTTCTTCAAGTAAAATATTCAACATACTAAAAACCATCTTGGTATGAATCCTCCACTCACAACTCAAAGAGTATGGAACACAAGGTAAAACAAAATGATGCAACAACAACAATGAACACCAATTATAATTCTTTATTTAAAAATTTAAATGATAAATCCCTAAACCATAAAAATAACAATATCAATTTTATTAGCGAAACTCACCTTGTCTTTTCCTATTCAAATCATCAAAATTACTACTATTTAAATAACATAACACTTAGCCATCCATAGGTTCAAAATTGTCGAAGATGTACATCCCTGCAAAAATATATTTTAAATAAGAAATAATTTATAAGAGAGACCATTTAGAATTGCTTGCACAGTTTCTTGTTAACATATTAACTAGAATTTACAGAATATTTATATCCTCTATATCCAATTTGACAACATAGTGGGAAAATATTATGAAATTATTAACCAACTAAATATTTTTCACCTCAATATAAAGCAGTGTTACCTCTGTTTTTGCACTCTGTTTATAATCACTTGAGTTGTAGATTGCAACTATATTTCATATTTCTTCAAGTAAAATATTCAACATACTAAAATGCATCTTGGCATGAATCCTCCACTCACAATATTAAAATTCTTCTTGGCATGAATCCTCCACTGACAGCTCAAAGAGTATGGAACACAAGGTAAAACAAAAAGCTGTAACAACAACAATGAACATCAATTAGAAATCTTTATTTAAAATTTTAAATGATAAATCCCTAAAACATAAAAACAACAATATCGATTTTATTATCTAAACTCACCTTGTATTTTCCTATTCAAAACATCAAAATTACTACTATTTAAATAACATAACACTTAGCCATCCATAGGTTCAAAATTGTCAAAGATGTACATCCCTGCAAAATATACTTTAAATAAGAAATAATTTATAAGAGACCATTTAAAATTTCTTGCACGGTTTCTTTTTACCATATTAACTAGAATTTACAGAATATTTATATGCTCTATATCCAATTTGACAACATAGTGGAAAAATATTATGAAAGTATTAACCAACTAAATATTTTTTCAACTCAATATAAAGTCGTGTTACCTCTTTTTTTGCACTCTGTTTATAATCACTTGAGTTGTAGATTGCAACTATATTTCATATTTCTTCAAGTAAAATATTCAACATACTAAAAAGCATCTTGGCATGAATCCTCCACTCATAGCTCAAAGAGTATGGAACACATGATTATAAGCTCAAATAGTATGGAACACAACAAGCAACCCTTCTTGCAACAACATGAAACAAAAAAAACTGTAACAATGACAATGAAAATGAACAATGATTAGATTTATTTATTTAAAAAATTAAATGATAGACCCCTAAACCATTAAAGAAACCATATCAATTTTATTAGCGAAAGCATCATTGTATTTTCCTATTCAAATCATCAAAATTTATTTTTATGAAATAAGTTTCTGCATTATTAACTAGAATGTACAAAATATTTATATGATCTATATTCAATTTGACAACATATAGTATAACCATAACTTTGTCCAATCTAACATTAAATATAATAGTGGAAAAATATTATGAAAGTACTAACCAATTAAATGTCTTTCAAATGAATATAAAGCATTGTTACCTCTTTTTGTTCATTGAGTTTATAACCACTTCACGTTTACATTGCAACTATACTCAATATTTTTTCAAGTAAAAATTTAGTGTATTAAAAAGCATCTCGGCATGAATCCTCCACTCACAGCTCAAAGAGAATGCAACATAGTATGATTATAATGTCAAACAATATGGAACACAATGAGCAACCCTTCTCACAACAACCTGAAACTAAAAAAAAAAAAAAATTGTAATAACAAAGAACAATGATTATATTTATTTATTTAAAAAATTAAAAGATGGACCCCTAAATCATTAAAGCAAGGAGAACAAATTTATTATCCAAAGTGTCCTTGTATTTTCCTATTGAAATCATCAAAATTCCTACTATTTAAAGAATAATTCACTTACCCATCCATTGGCTCAAAATTGTCAAACCTGTACATCCCTGCAAAAACATATTTTAAATAAGTTTATGCATTATTAACTAGAATTTACAAAATATTTATATCTCCTATATCGAAATATTATCAAAGTATTAACCAATTAAATATTTTTCAAGTGAATATAAAGCATTGTTACCTCTTTTTGTTCACTTTGTTTATAACCAAATTTCTTCAAGTGTAGATTGCAACTATACTTCATATTTATTCAAGTCAAAAATTCAAAACAATGAAAAACATCTTAGTGTGAATCCTCCACTCAACATAATAGACAAGATTACATACACATTGAAAATTACTTTGCAATATAACCACAACTCACTTCAAAGGACACAAAAAAAAACTAACTTTCCAACTCTCAAAGGTCAAGAAGTCATCTTGATTTTGTATCTTTCCATAACCCATATATTGCATTCGAATCCACATTAGATAATCCAGGCCCATTCAAAGATATTCTCATTAGTGCATCTAGTGTATCCAACCCTAGCCTTGATTTTTGAATGTCCTTGATGATGTTTTGTTTAGAAAATCCTCTTTCACAATCCACTATAATTGCAGGAATAGTGAGTACAACTTGTCATAATTTCATCATATGAGGATAAGCTTTGTGCCATTGTTTTGTATTATGAAAGACCTTCCATGCTTCTTTCATTGAAAAACTCTCACAAGCCAGATTTAATGAATCAACAAAAGGGTGCAGCTCTCTTTTACAAGCTTTGACATCAAATAAAGGGACAAGTTCAATATCCTTTCAGATATGGTATGTTGTTGATCCATATTTTATGAGAAAAAAGAAATGAATACATATTATTAACAGGTTCTTAACAAAAAATAACAAAGATACAGTAAAACTAGTTTTCTATTCAATAACGAAATAAGTTGAAAACTGTAAAATGTAGCAGAAACAAGCTTGTTGGAATGGTGGTGGCTTATATCTGAGAAGATATGTAACGATTGCGCTCATTCGCCAGAAGATCATTACAATGACGCTCTGAAAGAATTTTTACAATAAGCAGGAATGTCAAAAATCCTAGACATCCAAAAACCTAACCCTAGGAGATGAAGCGCCAAAAGTCATGTGGGCCCCGTTTGGGTAAGTTAGTACATCAACTTCCTGGGGTTGTAACTTTTGCATACGATCTATGTTTTAGGCGTATGATAGCCCATTGGAAAGGTATCATTGAGGAGATTCATTTTAGGAACAATATTGAAGGAATTTATAAATTTAAAACCTATTTTCCCAAAAAAAAAACATTGTTTAGGACCTCAAAACGGCTCTAGAAGTGAAAACTGCTAAAAATAGTAAATTACCAAAATTGCCAGAAAATTGTTTTGAGCCAGTTTGAAAAGGTGGGTGGCCACCGATATCCATCTATATCAATCCTCCCTCCTTAGGAAGCAATGGTCTCCATTGCGTTGAGGTCCCCCATCAGATGAGGAAATTTCTGCTAAATTTGGCCTCAGGTGAGCCACTTGCCTTGGTGCAGGAGTTGCCCTGCTTTGACAACTCGATAAAGATGGATCCTTTGTTGTCGAGTGCCCTTGATCCATGTGTCCACAATATGATCATTGGATTTATGTTTTATGCAGTCGGGGTTGAGATATGTTGGTTTCATTTGTTCTGCTACTTCTGAGGTGTCTAATAAGGGTGGGAAATAAGGGCGAAGGAGATCCACGTTGAACACTGGGTGCAGACCAAGGAAAGGAGGAATGTTGAGCTGAAAAGAGTTATCCTCCACAGCCTTGGTGATAGTGTATGGTCCATAATGGAGTGGGAGAATCTTCTTATGGGGTCGTGTAAGGTGTTCTTTCTACAAGTGCAACCAAACTTTGTCTCCCACCTTAAACTTATGTGGCACCCGATGTTGATCATGGCGTTGTTTGTTCTTGTCATTGGACTTTTGTATGATATCCTGAACCTATTGGTGGATGTGTTGGATCCTCTCAATGAACTGAGTGGCTTTGTCAGCTTCAATTGGAGCAGGAGATGAGTCGGTCGAGGTGACCGTAAGGGGAAGTGCAACATCTATGGGACCCAATGGTTGGAATCTAAACCCTACCTGAAAGGGGTTGTGGTCAATTGAGCTATGTAGGGCTTGTTTGTAACTATGTTGGATATAGGGAAGGCTCTCATCCCATGTGCAAGGGTGATTTTAATTATACATGTGAAGGATATGCACAATCATTCGATTTACAACCTTGGTTTGGCCATCTGTGTAGGGGTGGAAGGCCACGGATTTGGTGATCTTGGTGTCCAGTAGTGACCAAAGGCTCGACCATAATGTGCTGAGAAATCAACTATCCCGATCTAAGACAATGGTTTGTGGGATTCCAAAATGTACCCAAACTCGTTCAAAGAAGAGCTTGGCAGTGGCCTCTGATGTGATTCTCTTCTTGCAGGAAACCATAATCGCCATCTTAGAAAAGCGATCAACAACCACAAAAAAAAATTCATTTCCCCGCTTGGTGGACGGGAGTCCCGACATGTAGTCCATTGAGATGGATTCCCATGACCTGTCAGGAGTATGAAGAGGGGTGTATAGGCCCTGTTTCTTAGTGGTCGGTTTGGCAATAGCGTAGGCAGTGCATGACCTGGTATACTTGTTGACCTCTTGTCAAAGTTCCGGCCAGTAGAAATGTTTCTGTAGCATCACCACTGTCTTTTCGACACCAAAGTGTCCTGCCACTAGACTGTAGTGGGATTCCCATATCATCTTCGCTCACTCGCTTGATGGAACAGAGATATGGCCCAGACGACACAACAACCCATCCTGAAGATGGAAATTATCGACAACTGCATTTGCACCCAACATTTGGTAAGTGGTGGCGAAGTTTGGGTTTGTCTCATAGAGTTGGGGCCATCCAGAGGTCTCATGGTTGCAATATTCTAGGACCATGGTGAGTTTTGTGACTAGCGATCTGCTGAGGAAATCAGCGATGTGATTGGTGCTTCATGTTTTATCCTTGATGTTGAGGTGGAATTGTTGCAAGTATGTGGACCACTTTTGATGGCAGTCTTTCTACAAATTTCCCTGTGTTTGCATGAACTGTAGTGGCTTATGATTAGTGTGGATGACTGTCTCCTTCCCAAGAATGTAATGTCTCCACTGGTGGTAGGATTGCACAATGGAGTACATTTATTTTTCATAAGTAGGGTACTTATGGACAACATCTGATAGTGTCTCACTATGATAGGCCATGGGGTGGCCGTGCTGAGTGAGAACAGTGCCCACAACATAGTCTGAAGCATATGTCTCGATCTAAAAGGGTTCTTGCAGGTCGGGTAGTGAAAGTACTGGGGATGAGCACAAGCGTTGCTTCAAATCATTGAACGCTTTTTTTTGGAACCAATGTTACAGGTGAATCCTCCTGCGGACAAGTGGATTCCCTCTTGGTCTCTAGACTCCTAAGGCCAAGACAGAAAAGTGATTAACATGGAAACTGACATCCTTTTAGATCTAATCAAGCTAACATATGAAGGAGAAGAAGAAATATATGTACCTTATTAACAACATTTTTCCTTGCAAAGTCCAGGCTGAGCTTCGATCCTGAGCTCCCTAATAGGTCATGTAGAACAAACAAAGATACAATGGACTTCCTACTCTACTAATATTAGCTCAAATATAGATCCATATACTGCATACAAAATCATATGGAACAAACACAAGTTTGAAAGAAATAGGCCAAGCATTGATTATTAATGAGAACAAGTAAAAGTACTTACAATCCTTTGATGAAGGTGCAGCAGCTTCTTCCAAATCTCCTTGTCCAACCCCTTTGCTCAAGTAATATACACTGATTTCTTTGATGACATATGACTTATGAGATCATTAGTTTCACATATCCAATCCTTTCTTTCAATACCACTTATAGGATCGTAAGTTTGGTATCAATCTCTAGTCTCTCCTCTCTGTATGTTGCCTATGAGATCATAGGTTTCATACCTCCAATATTTTTCATGTACCTTTCACCATGAGATGGCCTCCTTATATAACCTTGGAGAGGCCCAACCACTTGAGATATATTTGGGATAAGTTGAGGATTATTCTCCTTCAATTGAGGATCTTCCCTAAGATCATGCCTTGATCCAAGATTTGAACTCAACTACCTTCAGATATTGAGGGGATTGTCCCTTGATTTCCTCCAACAAACCAAAAATTCGCTCAGAAAAGGTAGCGCTCCCCCAAAAGGGCACACAGAGAATTTGAGAACTCCCCCAAAGAGGTCATGGGAGTGCTAGCACTACCTGAAAGTGGGTAGGGGATCGCTCCTCTCCAAAATCCATTTTTGAGTGGTTCTTTCAGTGGCAAAAGGCTTGTACTCCCTGTCAACTATTTTTCTTCTTCAAAACTAGTCTTTGAGGTGTCTTAAGTGTCCTTATGATGTCGTTAGAGGCACAACATAGGAAAGATGGAAATATTATGTTTGCTACACTTTCATCACTTGTGGTCAAGATGCGACACTTGCGGACAAGATGTGACACTTACAACACTTGTAATGACGACACTTGCGACACTATTGAAGTGAGTAATTTTGAGGTGTAACAGATTACCCCCCAAAGTATGAAGTTAGAAGACGATGATGACTGAAGTACTTTGTAGACTTTTTCGAGCAAGGGTATGGATGCAGAGAGGCTAGAAAAAGCTACACACAACCATCAAACAAATATTAAGACATGTTTCAAACCCAAGGCAGACATACCTATGCTTGAGTGACGAAGACTTTTTAGGTATGGCTACCAATAAATACACTGCGGATCCATAATTATATTGATAAAAGGTATAGCCACTAAATATACAATGGGTATCTATACTCCTATGACTTGAATTGATCATAGCCATGAAAAATACACAGTGGATCTACGAGATGACAATACATAGCCACAACCAATACAAAGTGGATCTATGTAACAGTATATGTGTCATAGTTCAAAAGAAAACTCCTTCGCAACCTGGTGTTGGAAGCCAATTCAATTTTTTCCATTGCCCTATAAGCTGCCTACACCTATTACTTCTGAACTTCAAATTACCGTCGCTTTTTGCAAATAGACGATATTTTCATTTCATGCGACATTTGCAAATTGGTTTCAATTTAGTTTTCACGACTGTAAGTGTGAAAACTCCTCCATCGTTATTTGAACTGTCATGATCTTCTCATTGATATTTTGAAAGGCACTTACCTTTGGTTTGCTATTAAGTGGCTGGAATGATTTTTCGAACTATGTCCATTTGCCTATTCTTGCTTTGATTGCGCAGCTTGATCTTTATTTGATTGATAAGGCATTGAGCATGTAAATTTATGGGTTATATTTGATTCTATAAGGGTCATGGTTGATTTTGTTTTATATAATGTGATCCTTATTATTATAAGCTCTTGGCTTGTCGATTTTATGAAATCATTGGTCACAATGTTTATAAATGTTTTATTACACATTATGCAATGGCGCATTGGTTAAACATTTGGGTTTTGATTTAACGTTGAATGACAATGGTTTGAATTATTACAATGGCACATATTTAACTTCGGGTTTGATTTCATATTGAACATTCATGGTTTCAAACAATAGATTGGCGCATTGACATATCATCCACCGTTTGATTCATTGGGTTGGCCGAATATTATGGTTTGAACGATGTCATGATTGATTGAACAACCTTGTACTTGGTCATTACTGTTTTGCATGGTGGTGAACTATCCCACCACCCTCGCATGCGCACATTAATTTGCCTCCCATTTCATCATTCTCAGCTGTTAGCCCAAATGATTTTGCTCCTGTGTGTTGTATCCAAACCCTACCATGTGTTCGCACCATGGCTCCAGTCGTAAGGGCTGAACCCAATGGTTGCCAGGCTTTGTTGATGTTCGACAGTGCTTACAGCGACCTTGAGGAATTTGGATGGCTCTCGTTCATACGAAAGTTTGATGGTTTTAACCCTTACGTGGCTCGGCAATTCGCATTAACCTTTGATGGTTGTCGAGCCAAGGTCGGGGATGTGCAATTGGAAATTAACGAGCAATCTCTCAGCTTAGCTACCGGTCTGCCTGTCACTGGGCAAAGATGGTCAAAAAAATTCAAAGTGGAAGATGTCTCGTGGACACTGCTCTTCCAGTCGCAAAGGGTGAGCTCCTGTGACAAAGGTTTGCCCGCGAGTATGCTCAAGCAACGATGGCATGACTTGCTGATGATAACCAAGCAGTTTATCACCTGCGAGGGTCAGTATGGTTTTGTTTTGTGGTATCACCTTCGTTTACTTATGGTTTTCATGGGCTATGAACTTAATATGCCTTATTACTTGGATAGGAGCTTGTTCAAAATGTCTAAAATATATAAACGGAACCAGGCCGATAGCAGCCTTTTTCACTTTGGGTTAATTAAAATGCTTGTTGTTTGTCATTTGGGGTTACACCGAGACTGTTGGAATGATTTTCTTACTCGTAATAATTTTGAATATTCAAACCCACCACAGGTTGACAAACCTGTGGTGAGTGAGGGAAAGTCTGCACCCCCGGTACCCTAAAGTGCTATGTTACCTAAACCCTTACCCGACCCGCCTATTGACCTACCCCAGTCTGTGACCAAGGATGTCGAAACTGTTAAATCCGTGGCTAAAATGCCTAAAGCCAAACCTACTGTGAATTCCAAAGGAAAAAACAATGCCCGACTAATCTCTCACATGGCAAGAAACAAACCGAAAATTCCTATCAACCCTGACCCTATCATGGTGAGTGAAGATTCTGACTCGGAGGTTGAACGTTACCTGGCAAGTGAATATCCCTATTCGGAAGGTCTGTGTGACAAACCCTCATACGACTTTGTAAAAAACCTACCACCTTGCTTGCAAAATGACCCTAATTATCCAGGCATTAAAATGCCTTGTGAAAC
>ML788310.1:690015-720049 GCA_009831015.1 Picea engelmannii
TATAATTTTAATCACTGTAATCCATATCTGGTTTCTTCCAAGTGTATAAAAGACATAACAATTGTTAATTCAGTTTGTGAATGACAGGTTTATCTTCTTCATGAATTGAATTATTTAATATAAGTTTTTGCATAACAGGTTTCTCTTATTGTAGAGATTTATACATCTTATAGTTGTTATGATTTTTTATGTTTTGTTTGTCCTGTAAACACTTCAAAGAGAAACACAGCCAATCGTTTACTAAAATCTTTTGATTAACCGGTGTGAGTTTCCTTCCTCCAACCAGCTTCGAAGTCATCATACACAGGACAAATTGGGAGCATTTCCAGGTCATTCAGTCACTTGTTTGTTTACTGTTTTCATTAGTAGTTTAGTTCAGATATAAGTTTAGTTAGATTTATAGGTAGAATTAATATATTAGATTGTTTAATTTCAGTAAATATATTAGATCGTTTAATTTTAGTAGTTTTATTTATTTTTCATAAAATATAAAAAATCAAAAAACATATCTGGCTGTCTTAGGGCAGAAAACACATGAGTTTTGCAGGTTTTAATTAAATCTGTAGGTTGTTTATAGTGTACATTTGTGAATAAGTAATATTGCAGCTCGTAATTAGATAGTTGATTTGAGTTATTATAATAGTAATTAGTAGATTGTATATAATAGTTAGAATAGTTATATTTAGTTTTAGTTTAATTTAGCAGTTTGTTTTAATTAGATTAGTGTGTTAGTTTGTTTGTTTTTAGTTAATTTGTTTTATTAGTTTTATTTAGTTTTAGTTTGTTTTATTTGTTTTAGTTTTAGTTTAGTTAGTTTAGATTAGTTTTCTCTTTGGTTTTCTTAAAAGACCTTAGAGCGGCCAACAGAGCCGTTAAACTCGTCAGGGTGGTTCATTCCAAACGGCTTGGGTTATTTAGACAACCCTGGACCAATTCCACTCTCTCAGTTGACGGACGGTCAATTTCGCCCGTCAACACCTGGGCAAAGTATACATAAGAGTGATAACTCAACCCAGGGTCTTCTTACCGATCCCTATGTAGTACGAATCTAACCATGTGAATATATGTCCTGATGTCGAACATGGAAGAAACCACTTGATTATCGGTCAATGAGGTAAACTGTTAACAAGCGCGAGGAAGATCACCATTGATGTCAATGATTCCCAAGGTACCCTAGTACTTTCCAACGAATGTGAATAGATGTGTTGAAGTCAAACATCCATGGAATCATCCTATCATAGGTTAATGATGTAAACCCACTGTCGGACGCAAGGAGGCCTACCATTGAGGCATCCAGGTCCTAAGGTACTAATTGGTTTTTAAATCTAGTTCCCAGATAATGTGTTGAAGTCGACAGGAATAGACTCGTCGAAGGAGGGCCTTGATGTATCCCCCATCAATGACACAAAACAGACAAAGAGATTTAATTGGTGGATCAAATGAACATGGACTGACATGGGTATTGAAACAAGATATTTGTGATGGTTGACTCTTGAGGAAGATACTTCCCTTGAACATTGAGGCACGACAACAGAAACATGACATGGAACAAAACTTGATGATGTAGTGGATGTTGTGAATTTCATTAGGTGACCCAAAGGAGTAAAAGAAACTCAGAGGATTGGCTCAGTGTAGAGGTTCGGCGGATTAAAAATGCATGCAAAGAAAAAAGTGTCGTGTTCAAGGGCGATCGTAAGAGCTACTGGTAGTGTTCTCAAAAACTGCTTGGCTTGCTTCTTTCAATTTTTCCCCCATCCATATAGACAATTACCTCTTATTAATTTAACGAGCTCGAGGAGGGTAACACATGCTCGATATGACTCACCTTCGGTAAGTCCCTCTTCCTTTGTTTAATGAACTGGAAGAAGTAAGGGTTCGATCCCATATGGGCCCTTCAATGTATGATTGTTTAACAAGTCCAGAGAAGGTAAATTCAGTGGTTTTTCATATTTAGAGAGTCTAAAAACAACTTAAAGACGACTCCAATGTTGTCCTTTTTCGTAATGTTAGTCTTGCAAGGCTGAAAAGGAGATAAATTATCACTCAAAAGATGCCCTTTCAAACCTTTTAACAAGTGGGAAAGGAAGCAAGATCACTCAGCAATCGTTTCATGTTTAGAGCGTCTGAAAAGAGACTAAAGATGACTCCAAGGGGTTCCTTTTTTTGTATGTCCATGCGAGTCTGAAAAAGTGATAAAAGTCTACTCGGATACATTCTCATGTTTTTTCGAGCACGAGAAAGAAAAAATACTAAGCTTGGTATGCCCCCAGCTTGAGAGCTAGTGTCTTAACTCCATAATGATCATCAAAGGCTGGAGACATGCCCTCCAAGCTTCAATTCATTCATTGACTTTGAGTTTGTCACCAATTTCTCTACTAGATGGAGAAAAATGATAAGAGGGGATGAAAAGAAGGTTCAACAGAGGTGATTGTTTCATTTTTTAACGAGCTTGACACATGAAAAGAACTATGCTCAAGGATCTGGGTTCAATCCCTAGATTGTTGTTTCACTTTTTAACGAGCTTGCTACAGAGAGAAAAACTATGCTCAAATCTCTTGTTTCATTTTTTAACGAGCTTTCTATAGAGAAGAGAAACTATGCACGTTACCTCTATTTTATTTTTTAACGAGCTTTCTACAGAGAAGAAAAAGTGTGCTCGTGACCTCTGTGTGATCATGGATTCCAAGAGAATAACGCTCTAGAAAGATACCATTTCAAGGGACAAAACTCGTTCATGGCTTCCAAGAGATCTTCACTGGATGGAAGAAAATCACTCTGGAAGAAACACATGTCAAGGGTCGTGATAGGGGTAAGGAGATCAGGCTCTAATAGCCCTACCAAAGAGATCACCATGTCAACTACCGGATCCAAATCATCTAAAGTTAAAGGCATGGGAGATAATGCCACATAATTGACATGTGGCAGGGGTGATACTGTCGTCATATAAGAACCATTTATGGAGGTAATCCAATCAGGACCAATGAATGAAAGTTGATCAATAATCACCATTCTTCCATCGTGCAGGAAATATATCACACGAAAAAGAGTGGACACAATAGCTTTCATGACATAGACATAATCCCGCCCAAGGAGTAAAGCGAAATTCAAGGGGTCTCGGACTACCATGACATCAATAAAGACAGTTTTCCCTCCCAAAGTTATGGGAAACTGAGGAAAGGTCCCTAAAGGTTGATTGGTTCTTCTGTTAAAATTTAATAGATTATGTGTAACCGGCGCAAGCCAAGAACAACCCAGAGCGTGCCAAGCAACAGAGGACAGAATACTAATGGACGCATCTTCATCTATTAGCATTTGAGGAACGTCCTGACCACAAACCTGTACTGTAATCTGGAAAGGAATGTGAGAGGGAAGATGAGGTCCGGTTAGCGCACCCCAATCAAAAAGGATGGCCTTATTACTTGGAGGGGGTTTCATGAGAGAAGGAGGAATGCCCCCCATCACGGTAGATCTTGTATCAACAAGAAAAACATGGGCAGTATCAGGTTTACTCTCTAGAGGGAGAGTAAGATCAACTGATGATGGGATCAGATCGACCATGCTGGCACTCTTCAGATGAAGGTGGGAATGATCGAGGAAGGGGCTAGATCAGTCACTTTGTCACTCTTTGGATGAGTGGGATTGATCGGTGGTGGAAACGGATCGGCCACTTTGGCACTCCTCAAGGAAGGAGTGGGATCGACCAATGAGAGAACCAGATTGACCACTTTAACACTCTTCAGATGAAGGGTGGGATTGGTAGAGGAAGAAACTGGATCAATCACTTGGGTTTCACTTTCCAGATGGAAAGAAGGTTTGATCGATGGAGGAGCTGGATCAGCTACTTTGGTGAGTGGTTCAACCGAGGATAAAACTATATTGACCACCTGATCAACCGGATTGACCAGAGATGGAACCAGATTGACCATTCCATCAACTAATGATGGGTTGGTGGAAAGTCTATGATAGCCAGCTGGAAGTTGAAGCTTTGCTAAAAGAGAAGAAGCCTCATTCATGCGAGGACAAAGGTGAGAAAAATGATCACCTTTTCATAACATACAAGGGAATTTGGCAGTTTCCTTCTTCTTACCAACATGAACGTAACTAGTTGATAGAGCATCACTAGCATGTATAGCAGAGGCCGATCATGCGCGGAGGACCACATTTCTAAGACCTTGGGAATACTAGGGAAATTCCTTAGAAAGTGGTCACCCTTACAAAGACTGTAATGGAATTTCGGTTTCGGATTCTTTATTTTAATTTTGTTGACCTCGTCAACACTCCCAGTACTATTAACAGTAGTTGGTTGCTTGGATGAAACATTTGATGTTGTTGAATCCTTGGTCCTTTACGGGTTCTTCTTCTTCTTCTCTTTATGTTTCTTCTTCTTTTGATCAACCTGGCTACTTGCTTTAGAGCTTTCACTAGACGAAGAAGGAGAAAGGGAAGGAGACTTAATGGGTGAAGAAGACGAAAAGTCGACATGAGGTTGATGTGTGGGTGGTGTACTGACATCTAAATTATTAGGTGCAATTGAAACACTGGGAGGATTCGAGATCACCGGAGTGGGAAACAACCAAACTGGTAATCTGATGGTGAGGCTCGAAAGACTCAATGTGGCAATGTATGGAGGACCAAAGTTTCCAAAAGAAGGAAAGGTGTAAGTTTCCCTGTGATAAGGGGTTCCTGAATTGGTACTCTCGGGATTTGATGCCATCAACACTGACTTGACCTAAGGTCGACTAAGAAACACAAACAACACACTCTATGAATCTGAGAAGAAAACAATCAAACAAAACTTCCCACAATGAAACCACTAGTTGGTGATGAAATCCAACATCGTGAGATCAAAACAGGAAGGGGTGGGGATAGAGCGGGTGGATCAATTACGTTCGCGACCTGCTTAATGGACTTACGTCTTGGTGCAAGCTTCCACACAGTAATTTTGGATTTACCCTCCAAGGAGCCTGAGTGATCTTGACCAACATTTGTTCAGGGTACAGTGAGACTTCCCTTCACCATCACCTCATATAAGACCCTAAATATTATGGCTACTAAGGTCACCAAATCGCAATCAACCCTAGGTGGGTACAGTCGACAGTCCAGTCAGAACGTATGGGCAGGATAAAAAGTTTGAAATCAACCCGAGAGGCTCCCACACATAATCGTGGGTATACCCTCAAGTGACCCCCAATATACGATCTGATTACAATGAACAGTCAAACCCTGGAGGGATAATCTTTGTAGCTCTCCCGAACGCGACCTTGTGTGTAACCCCTATGTGAGAGGAGGATCCCAGAAAGCCTATATGACAATTGGAGTTTCTCTCCCTATCGCAAGATGATAAGTTTGTTTGATATCTTTGGAAAGTTATCCTTTCAACCTATTCCAAATCCCTACACCTTAAATTGATGTAGGTTTTCTAACAAATATGTACAAAGTCTGATAAATTTTAGTTAAGCATTGATTTTAGTGGTTGTTGTTTACTCAGAGGTGTATGAGAGTGAAAATGGATGATATTGTGACTCAGTTCCCAAAACATGCATAAGAAATGATAAGAAGTCTTTTCTTTCAATGAATGTCTAGTTAAGGGAAGGAGAAGGATTTTTCGTTCAGTTTAAAACACTAAGATGCAATGACCTCATGCAATAGTCCTCAATAAGGAATCCAATATAATGCTAAAATGTTTATATGTGACTATTAACCAGTATATGTAAATCTTCCTATGCTAATCGGACTTCAATAGTTGTGAGATTTAAGCAATCTACAAGTAAAATTCACATAAACAAAAAGACAACCTTGTTGTGATCAAACAATAAATAGAAAACCAAAAATTCAAAAGGAAGGAAAAAGAGCTTGGACAAGATGACTCAAAGATTAGAAATAAAAGTACAAAATACCTTTGAAACTCCTTACAAAATTTTCACTCACTCATATAAACAAGAAGAAAACGACAAATTGACTCCAAATCATCAAGGACAAAGAGTTATTGCAAAGTAAGGAAAAATGTCAAAAAATCCAAACAAAAGAGGATGAATTCTCAGAAAGAAGGTGTAGAAGGCCAATGAAAAAGATATATTGAGGATGCAAGGACTCCTGAGTCAAAGCCAAAATGAAGAAACAGCTTCAGAAGATGAAAAATCTGAAGAATTTCTCACAGAAAGGGGGTAGCGCTCTGGTGTAAGGGGCACCAGAGCATTCCAGCGCTCTGTGTAAGGCTAATAGGGAGTGTTGGTGCTCTGACAGCCACAGAGGGGGAGCGCTCTGCTCTCAAAACTCAGAAAACCAAAAACTCAAGCAAACTCATTCAATCAAATTGAAAATGATGAGATCAAGAACCAATCAATCATATCTAAGAATCAAAGAGACAGTATGGAGAAGGTCAAATGAGTGGGAAAAGGGCTAAAATAAGATCTGGGAAAGGAAACAAAAATCAAAGTTCTTCCCCAGTGGAGCCGCCAATGTTTGTTACAGGTGAATCCTCCTGCGGACAAGCGGATTCCCTCTTGGTCTCTAGACTCCTAAGGCAAAGACATAAAAGTGCTTAACATGGACACTGACATCGTTTTATATATAATCAAGCTAACATACGAAGGAGAAGAAGAAAGATATGTAACTTATTAATGACGTTTGTCCTTGCAAAGTCCAGGCTGAACTTCGATCATGAGCTCCCTGATAGGCCCTGTAGAACAAACAAAGATACAATGGACTTCCTACTCTACTGATATTAGCTCAAATATAGATCCATCTACTGTAGACAAACTCATATGGAACAAACATAAGTTGGAAAGAAACAGGCCAAGCATTGATTATTAATGAGAACAAGTAAAAATACTTACAATACTTTGATGAAGGTACAATAGCTTCTTCCATTTCTCCTTGTCCAACCCCTTGGCTCAAGTAATCTACACTTATTGATTTGATGACATATCACTTATGAGATCATAAGTTTCGCATCTCCAATCCTTTTTGTCAATACCACTTATAGGATCATAAGTTTGGTATCAATCTCTAGTCTCTCCTCTCTGTATGTTGCCTATGAGATCATAGGTTTCATACCTCCAATATTTTTCATGTACCTTTCACCATGAGAAGGCCTCCTTATATAATCTTGGAGAGGCCCAAACACTTGAGAGATCTTTGGGATAAGTTGATGATTCTTCTCCTTCAGTTGAGGATCTTCCCTAAGATCATTCCTTGATCCAAGATTCAAACCCAACTACCTTCAGATATTGAGGGGATTGTCCCTTGATTTCCTCCAACAAACCAAAAATCCACTTAGAAAAGGTAGTGCTCCCCCAAAAGGGAACACAGAGCATTTGATCAGTCCCCCAAAGAGGCCCAGGGAGAGACATCACTCCCTGACAGTGGGTAGGGGAGCGCTCCTCTACAAAATCCATTTTTGAGTGGTTCTTTCAGTGGCAAAAGGATTGTACTCCATGTCAACTGATTTTTCTTCTTCAAAACTAGTCTTTGAGGTGTCTTAAGTGTCCTTATGATGTCATTAGAGGCATGACATAGGCAAGATTGTAGTATGATGTTTTCTACACTTGTGACACTTGTGGTCAAGATGCAACACTTGTGGACAAGATGTGACACTTACAACACTTGCAATGACGACACTTGCGACACTAGTGAAGTGAGTAATTTTGAGGTGTAACAACCGGCCCCACACAAATTTCTCCTTACCACCACCTCTATTTATTTGGTTGAGGGCCCATGCAATATGGGAGAATCCCAACACGAACCTATGGTAGAAATTGGCAAGGCCCAAGAAGCTCCAAAGCTCAATGAGTGTGGTTGGGGTTGGCCAGTCATGGATGACTTGGATCTTAGCTAGATCCACATGTACACCATACTGATCAATGATGTAGCCCAGGTAATGGACCCTATCCATGCTGAAGAATAATTTTCCAAGTTGGCATATAGCTTGTGCTGCCACAGGGTGTGTAGAACTTGCTAAATATGATGCAAGTGTTCGGCCCAAGTCTTGTTGTAAATGAGAATGTCATCTAGATACACCACTACAAAAGTATTGGTGAATGGTCATAGGATATCATCCATCATCCTCATGAAAGTGGTTGGAGCATTTATCAAACCAAAGGGCATGACAACCATTAAAAGAGGCCTTCCTTTGACTTGAAGGCGGTCTTCCATACATCTGTCTATTCAATCGAGACTTGGTGGTAGCCAGACTTCAGATCAATCTTACTGAATTATTTGGCCCCTGTGATTTGATAAAAGAGGTCGTTGATTCGAGCAATCAAGTACCAGTTTCTGAGTGTGATTTTATTCAAAGCCTGGTAATCAATGCAGATTCACCAGGTTCTATCTTTCTCCTGTACCAGCACGATTGGGCTCCATCAAGGTGATGAGATGGGACAGATGTGCCCCTTGTGGAGCAGTTCTTGGATTTGTTGCTTGATCTCCTCATTCTCTAATAGAGAGTGGTGATAGACTGGCCCATTGGGCAGCAGTGCACTAGGGGTCAAATCAATGGGGTGATTGACCTGGCAGTGTAGAGGTACCCCTTTAGGTGAGGAGAAGATATCCAAGTATTCTTTCATGACCTTATCTACTTGCTTCTGCTATGTGGAGAGGTCGGTCACAGAGACCCTGGATGTGGTTGTGATATTTCGCTTATTCTCAAAGAGAATCATGAAGAAGACAAACTTCCTCATCTAAGAGATTACCTTCCTACATTTCTTAGCAGAGATCAAGGAAATAGCACTAGGTGGGACTGCCTCGGGTATCATGTACAATTTCCTATTCAAAGTAATAATAACACTACGAGGCCTAGACTCATATATAGCATGACATTTCCATAAATAAGGTTGCCCCAAAAGAACATCACAAACTTTGAGAGGAGAAACATCACACAATATCTCATCTTTGAAGGGCCTGATGTTGTACGACAGTCGACACTGTTGGCTGAAGTGGAGATCACTTCCTTGGTGGAGCCATCTAATGGTGTAGGGTTGTGGGTGTGACATTGTCGGTAGGGTCAGCTGCTTGATGACCACTGCTAATATGAGTTTCTTTTGGCTACCGCTATCAACGATGAATTGCAGTGAGGTGCCTTTTACCTACATCTGTGAATGGAAGAGGCGCTCTCCTTCTTCTGGCTCGTCTGGTTCACTAGGATGGAGCTTGGTGGTAGAAATGGTGACACTGGGTTCCGCATCGATGATCCATATTCCCCTTTCTATTTCTAGATCAGATTCAGAATCCACATCTCATTCAGAGGCTTTCACTTTGGCCACCAACGACTGCTTTGAGTGGTAGTCAGCAGTGTTATTCCAAGGGCTCTTATGGAAGTCGTACCACTTCCCAATATTTTTCTTTGTATTTCCGGTGTCCTTTTCTTGTGGCTTGGACTGGTTGTCCTAATACTGTCCATATTTTCTTTGTCCTTTTTTCTATGGGTTAGGGATGCCCTTTCCTGTCTTTTGTTGTGAGGGGTTCCCAGGCCCAAATTGTTGCATCTTTTGTTTGAGATTCTGCTCGATTTTGATGGCATATCGGTAGGTCGCACCCAAGGATGAGATGTCCAGAAATTCCATTTAGGTATGGATGTATCTATGAAAAGCACTATGATACTTGATAAGCAAATGTCTCTCTGAATATTTTATACCCAGCTTGGTGTGAAAGGTATGGAATATATTTGTGAAATCTGACACTGCTTGGTCTCTTTCTTCCCGCAGTGTGGTCCATTTGGTATACAGGTCATCATAACTTCTGACAGGGTAGTATTGTTCCTTAATAGCATCCCTAAAGGATTTCTAGGTGGCTGTGACTATAAATAATGAGGGTTCCTCTATTTCCTTTTTCTCACGGAAAGTTTCCCACCAATATTTGACATGGGGAACGACTTTGAGGAGCGCAAAAGTAATATTTTCTCTATTCGAAAGTTATGGACAGAAAAATACCCTTCTAGTATATTCAACCATTTGTCTACGACATCTGTGTCTATATGACCTTCAAATATAGGAATATCAAAGTTTATTTGTACCTTGAAGGGGTGGCGCCTCCATTCGAAGAAGATGTGTCACCTGTTGGTAGCCACCAAGGGATTTGCGCAAAACTATCCATCATCTCATTCCTCTATTGTGTGAAGGATTCCTCAATCAATAGTTTGAAAGGATCTTTTGTCCCAGCATCTTCTTTTCTCCTACCATGAGAGGTCACTTGGGCATGTGAGAGATTTTTTCCTCAAGAGAAACAAGCTCGAGACCCAACTCTTTGTACTCCGACCTCGTTGGGGACATGCATTAAGATGACAAGGAGCGGATCGCTCTGATACCACTGATCCAGATTTTATGAGTAGAACAAAATGAATACAAATTATTAACAGGTGCTTAACACAAAATAACAGAAATATAGTAAAACTGGTTTTCTATTTAATAACGAAATAAGCTAAAAACTGTAAAATGCAGTGGAAACAAGCTTGCTGGAATGGTGGTGGCTTATCTCTGAGAAGAGATGTGACGGTTGCGCTCATTCACCAGAAAATCATCACAATGAGGATTTGAAATCCTTTTTACAATAAGAAGGAATGTCAAAAACCTTATACATCCAAAAACCTAACCCTAGGAGATGAAGTGCCAAAAGTCGTGTGGGCCCCGTTTGGGTAAGTTAGTACATCAACTTCTTGGGGTCGAAACTTTTGGATACAATCTCTGTTTTAGGTGTATGATAACCCATTGGAAAGGTATTGTCGCGGATATTCATTTTAGGCACAATATCAAAGACAATTCCATACTACAAACCTGTTTTCCCAAAAAACATCTTTTAGGGCCTCAAAACGGCTCCCAAAGTGAAAACTGCTAAAAATAGTAAATTACCAAAATTGTTAGAAAACTGTTTTGAGCCAGTTGGAAAATTTGGGTGGCCACCAATATCCATATGGATCAGCTGCAAATGTTGAAAGAGTTTTAAAATCCACTGCTCTGAATTTTTCTTACGACTATGGCGCTCTTCTAGGTAATAACAAGGACTGAACAATTTTGTTGCATTAAAAAGATGAAGATCTGAGAATCTTTCATTCAAAGAGCTTATGAGAGACTCCATATAACATTATGTGAGTTGTTGGAATCTCTCTTGTGTGCCTTCAATACAAGGTTTCATGGTTCATTTTCTTATATCACTATAATCAATGTCCACAGTTGGCATAGAAATGTATTGCAATTCATGTCTATCTATAACTATCGCTTCATCTTTAATTTCAATATATCCATATTGAGAATCAGTTAAAATTTTTGAAATAAATGTTGTTCCTTCTGCAAATTTTTCTTTTCTCAAAAACCATCTAGACAATGTACTTATAGTTACTTCAAGAGCCAAGCCAATAGTTGTAATATCTACATTTTGTTCTTGAAAAGTCTTGTTCAATTTATTCAATTCACCCAACACGTCAACCAGCATATGAAAACAAAATTGAATGGAGTAAATTTGTCTCTTATCATACCATGATGAAGTTTTTTTTTCATTTTTCCACAAAGTTTAAATCGCTGGCATAAGCTTCACAAGCCTTATAATAACTTCTCCCCTCGATAACCATCTCACTGAGTGTATCTGTAGAACATCGAGAACATCGATTTCCATAACTTTAAGCAAATCATTAAGTTCATTACTTCTCTTTGGTGAATTTTGAACCCACGAATACACTTTTTTTGCAATTTTTTCAACATATAATAACTCTGGTATTTTCTTAGAAGCATTTGTTGCAACTAAAGACTCACGATGAGCTACACAATGAACTACAATAAGGTTTGGAGTGAGTTTTTAAAAAAATGAAACAAATCCATTTTCATGTCCAATCATTGTTGAAGCTTCATCTGTAGAAACAATTATCAAATTTTTATACTGAAGCCCTCTAACATTTATTAATTCACTAACACTGTCATATATTTTTTTTCCTTTTCAATCTATTACATTCTTTATTTTCATAAACTGTGAAATAGGTGGCCCAAGGCCCTTTAAATCTAAATAAGTTGCATAAACAACGAGGTGTTTCTCTAAGATGCGATCAATGATTTCATCAACCATTAATGAAAAGAAAGGACTTCCCAACATATTTTTTGTCTGAATCTCCTCAAGATCTCTTTATATGCAATATATAAAATCATTTGCAGACTTATGATTCGTGTATGAAGAGTAATATTGAGACTTTGGCATATATGGTGTTTTTTCATCCATGAGAAATTTGCAAAGTTTTTCATACTTTGATAAAGATAAATCTTATTGGAAGACAACATATGATATTTTCATTGTGGTAATCACTCTTTCCTTATTTTCATCTTCCATCAGCCTAATATGATCTGGAATTGGCTTCATATTTCTTTCTAATTCATTAATCCATCTTCCCTTAGCAGCTTTATGTACCAGTTATTTTTCATGAGTAACAAGAGCATCATGTTGTAATGTGGTACAACCATTCCCTAAAAACCATGGTCCACTCATCCTATACTTCTCACAATAACTACATTTCATAGTGATTGTGTCATCGTGCCTCACATAATTCAGCCAATCAAACTTATCTAACCATTCCATACGAAATATTCTTTTTGTTTTCCCTTCGATTTTCTCTTGATTGTTGTCATCTTTGTCAACTTCATTTGTTTATTTATCTAGATCATCCTTAGACAAACTTCCAAAAATTTCATGCAATTGTTGTTCCAATTAAGGATTATGGATTTCTTCACTTGAAGGGTTTTGAATCTTAGAAGTTTTTTCTTTTGTCCATCCATACATTTCTCCAATTGTAGCTTGCATTTTTATTTTTTGAGACATTTGTGAAAGTGTATCCACCTATATAAAAGAAATAGGTGAAACCCAAAATTCAACTCAGCATGTCCCAAAGAAAACCATATATTTAGTTATACTTGGTTACTTCTATGTTACATTGTCTGAGTTTATATTGACCCAGGGTTCATGTCTATTCGGGTTTCCAACAAATCCTATAAAACTATCGGCCCTCCTGGTAAACAAGAAGGAAATGCATCACATAGAAGGCATTGCACAGTCTCACCCGATATAGCTTTAATGGGTGGCTATAAGACTCATGTGTTTACAGCCTAGGATTGAGTGTGAGATAAGGGAGTTGAACATTGAACCATTATTATGACTTGTAAATGCAACCTACTATTCTTCACGACTATGAAGTAACTCCCACAGCTTATTCCCTCAATATTGCAATAGTAATTAAATAGGAAATATGATAACTCATTCATTCAACATAATAATAAAGATATGCATGCATTCATCACATAACACAGATACCGTGGTTCACCCCCTCCTAGGAAACGTCCACAAAGATTTGGCTCTTGTCTCTTTTATTATGATAGTCCTGCATATACAGCGTTGTGTGCTTTACAATCCTCCACAGTCCGGTAAGATCTATATGAGGTGGACTAGATCACACCAGGCTCCACAACCTGCAATCTAACCCTCCAGATCTACCTTTCTCCCTGCCTCTCTTAGCTCAACAACTTATAGAAAATAGGTCTTACAACAAAACATTACATGTCGTATCAACTCATGTGTAACTACAATAAAATAATACTTATCCAAAGCAAACAATACAAAAGCCCCAAATCCTCTATAATACCTCGGTATCTATATTTATACATTCCTGGCTCTTCAGCCATTACAATACCTTACCGAAACCCTAACCCTATTGTTGTTAGGTCTTCCTCCCATGCGTGTGTGTTATTCTTCCTTCCATCTATTTCCTTCCTTTCATGCGCACGTGTTGTGCTTCCTTCCAACTGTCGTTTTCCTCATACATTCTTTCTTTCCCAAAAAAACCCCTTGCTTTTCCGCCTTGGCCTGCCTCCAACAAGCCTCCAACAGGCCCCCAACACTGACATGTGGCGCATTGTAAGGTAGCTAGAGAGGTAGTGGGGGGGGCAAGAGGGCCCATAGTGATGATAGTGGAGGCCATTCAATGTAAGGTGGACTAGGTCCACTATATTATTAAACAAGGCCCACTATGGTAGTTAGATATAATAAATGGGTTGTTAGATATAATAAATGTAAGAGGACTTCTTAGAAGGTTCTACTTCTAGAAGATTCCTCCTCTAGAATGTTCTTAGGTAATGGTAGCACTATATAAAGGGGTTCAATCAATGTAAGGGGATATGAAGAGAAGTATTGTATTGTGGAGCAGTATCTCAATAGGAGGATGCCCCCTCGAAGAGGCAAGTGAACAGGAGAGGATCCCTTCCATAATAGGATCCATTGTATGGTGTTGCCCTACCCTAAGGGTTTTGATATAATAAAGTGTGGTTTCTTCTATATTGCTTTGTGGATATATTGTGTATTCAGTATTTGTGTTGATTATATTTCTAGATATATTCATGTTCTTAACAATTGGTATCATAGCACTTTCCTTGGCCAAAGAAGGGAATATTTGTTTTCTCTTTTTGCAGAATTTTTTCTAGGGAAGAAAAAGAGGGCGACGCACTTAAGTTTCAGATATGAAGCTTTGCAAGCTGAATTTTGATAAACAAATTGGGTATTTGAATTCCTCTCAGAAAAATACCCAATTTCAAAAAACAAATTATCCAAAACGAAGTTCGGGAAGTAAAGCTATGAGCATTTTAAATTCAGTAGTTTTTCAGGGTTTTTCCGGAAAAAGCCGCGATTTTATGTCATAACTTATTGTTCTATTTTACAGGGAAATGTGATGGCCCTAGTATTGAATCATTCATTAAATAAATAAAGTCAGTATGGGAAGAGAATTGGCCCCATTGGGTAGTTCTCAAATTGCAAGGTGATGATGCCATTTGGTCGAAATCACTTGATTATAAGGAGATGATGACACTCTCCAATGGAGAATTTGAAAAACTATTGTTAGACAAGTGGTCTCATAGAGAAAATAAGGATAAAGAGAGAACCAAGAGTTCATTTCCATGTGAAAAAACTATATTACAAGTTCATGGTTGTATTCATAAAGAAAATATCATTGTTTTTATTAATCCTAGTTGCATGCATAATTTTATCAATGTTCAGTTGATTAATAGAATGCAAGTTCCAATAAAGAATATTCCAAGCACAAAGGTTGAGGGTGAAAATGTTTAAATTTTTAAAGATTTGAAGATTACCATGGATAAGTATCTGTTGCATTCATATTTTTATGCTATGGATATGGATGAAGTGGATATTGTTTTGGGATATCCTTGGATAGAATTAGTGGGTACCATTAATATTAATGTGCAAAAGAAGTTTTTAAAGTTGTGGTACAAGAAAAAGAAAATCACATTACAGGATGTGTCTCTTAGTAAGAAATATGGATCCATGGAAGCTAGCAAAGAAGTTATTGCCCAGTCTAAAGTTGAATCAGAGGTAGAGTCTACAGAAGGAGATGAAGAAAAACTACAAGAAGGACATAATCAGGAAGCTAAGGAGGTCATTAACTCAAAGGCACAAAGTGTTGCAGATTTGAAGAAAAGGGAACAAATTCCTACTGTTGTTGTATATCACCATCCACATCATATAGAGACACAAAAGTCATCAAGGCAAGGGTATGTGCATCAACACATTTATGCACCAGCAGGGCACCAGAAAGGAAACCGATCAAGAGGTGCATGGAGGACTACCGACACTACATGAAGAGCTCAAGATACAAAAACAATCCCATGGAAACCCCGACATGATGCAGAGAAAGATAAGGGTGGAAAGGTAGCAGATAGACATCAGGTTTGACTTCCATTGGGATGGATGGATGGTCGTACTTGGTACCAGCTAGCTACATTTCTTAGCCGGTCATATTGTATGGTTTCTTCTCATGTTTTGAGGATGAAACATGTGAACGGGGATGGAATGTAGTATACTTAGGGAGGTAATATGGGGTACCTAGGGAGGTACCCAATGGGAATGTAGTTATGTGTTATTAGTGGAATTCATTTAATATATGGAAATGTGATCATTCAATGTAAGGTGGACTAGGTCCGCTATATTAATAAAGGCCCACTATGGTAGTTGGATGTAATAAGTGTGAGAAGGCTCTCTAGAAGGTTCCTAGGAGATAGGGAGAGCTATATAAAGAAGTGTAGGCAATGTAATGAAACATAGTGAAGAATATTGTGATTGTACAATCAATGATTGCTTGAGGAGTTTTATCCTTCCATAAGGATTAATATATGGTGTTACCTTACCTCAAGGGTAGGCAACACCATATAATGGATCCTATTATGGAAGGGATCCTCTCCTGTTCACTTGCCTCTTCAAGGGGGCATCCTCCTATTGAGCTACTGCTCCACAATACAATACTTCTCTTCATATCCCCTTAAATTGCTTGAACCCCTTTATATAGTGCTACCATTACCTAAGAATATTCTAGAGGAGGAATCTTCTAGAAGTAGAACCTTCTAAGAAGTGCTCTTACATTTATTATATATAACTACTCATTTATTATATCTAACTACCATAGTGGGCCTTATTTAATAAAATAGTGGACCTAGTCCACCTTACATTGAATGGCCTCCACTATCATCACTATGGGGCATCTGGGCTGTAGCTAGAGAGGTAGTAGGGGGAGGGGGGGGGNGACTAGGTCCACTATATTATTAAATAAGGCCCACTATGGTAGTTAGATATAATAAATGTAAGAGGACTTCTTAGAAGGTTCTACTTCTAGAAGATTCCTCTTCTAGAATGTTCTTAGGTAATGGTAGAACTATATAAAGGGGTTAAAGCAATGTAAGGGGATATGAAGAGAAGTATTGTATTGTGGAGTGGTAGCTCAATAGGAGGATGTCCCCTCGAAGAGGCAAGTGAACAGGAGAGGATCCCTTCCATAATAGGATCCATTATATGGTGTTGCCCTACCCTAAGGGTTTTCTCTATTTCTCGTGTTCATGTTATGGTGAATAGTTTATGGTTTATTCTTGGTATTATTGAATTATATTTGCAGATCTGGTATAGGTACTTAACACTCATCTCGAGCCACCTATCCTTTGTGTTCTTCTTTGATCTCCTTGGTTATTGCCTGGAACTTTTCCTCTAGCTCTGCTGCCTGCGTCTGCGCCTGTGCAATCTTCTCCTTGAGTGTGTCCACTATTTGGACTGCAATTTCATCACTGATCAATTCCATGTACTCTACCTGGGTCTGTGCTATATGTGCCTTGGCTTCCTTTGTTTGTGTCAGGGCTTCTGCTACCTACTCCTGCAGTTGTTCCATTTGAGCCTGATGCTCTTGTTTCTGCGTTTGCACAGTAATTAGATCTGCCTACAATATCTTCATGTCCCTCTTCCCTTTAACGCATTTTGTGATTGGTATTGTCTTCTCCTTCTGCTTTAACACTTGGATCACTGCGTTGATCCTTTATTCTTCCTTGTCCCACTATTGGACCTGTTGATCCTCCTCCAATATAGTCCAAAGTTGTCTTACTTTATTGAAAAAGTCAGTTGTTGTACTGACTTGTTGCTCTATCTCATGCAGCTGCGTTATTGCTTCATACTTCCTTTGCTCCTTCACTGTTGGTGGAGTGGTTGGTATGAGCTACTCTCGGATATTCTCAATCTCCTTTTGATATTGATCAATTGCTTGCACAATCGGATCAATATTTTATGTTGTTGTGATTTCCTCTCTCTGTGTGGCCTATAGAATTTTCTCATAAGTTCCTACCACTTTCTACTCCAATCCTTTTATGCGCTCCCTTTCCTCCTGGGTCTCAGATTTAGCCTTCTCATAGACTATTTCCAGCGCGCCTTGTTTCTTTGTCGTCGGCTTCAATTTGGTTTAGTATTTGCAGGTGCGATACTATTCTTTGAGGTTTACGCTCACCTACAACCTATGTAGTGCCCTTGATGGTATCCTTGTCAACACAAGTTGGATTTGGCTTAATTCCTTAAAGGGTGTCTGCCCCACAAATTCATCCAAGCGTAGCATACTAGGGTTGATGTGGAATGTTACGTGTGGCTGTAGTATTTCCTAGACTGAATCTCATTCTTATTCTTTCACTCTTCCTTCTACCTGTGGTGTTGACGGTTCGACTCCCCTGCTGCTTTCTAGCTTCCCTTACCCTATTTGCTTGAGGATTTGTCGCATGTCTGCTAATTTCTCTTCAATCCTATCCCTATGGTGTGTAGCATGGTCGAAGTCCTCGGATAGAAAATCCTGTACCATTCGGGCTATCATTTCCCCATCATCATCCATGATTGTGTATTATAGAGGCGTTATTTGGGCCTTTGATTTTTTGCACACGCCTCCTATCTGCATGGTTGGCCTCTTGTTTGCCCCTACTTCCTATGGGTTGGGACTTGATGCAGTCTCTTGTGCTTCTTCAGCCTGTTTCTATTGTTTTTCCCCTTTTGGGTCCCTTTTTGCATTGGTCCTTCATCTATCTGTGTTGTCTTTCCCTAGCCCGTTCTTCATCTCTTGGGCACTTGGATTTCTGGAGGTTGTGTTTCTTCCTACTCTGCCTCTTCTTTTGTTGTTCTTTCCAACACTTCCCGGGCGATGGTTGGAATCCTCCATTCATCATCCCATTCGCTAATGACCATGTCGATCTCACCCTCTATGATACAATAGTGCATCTGTAGCCACTTCTTATCAGGATCTTTCCTTGTCTGTATCAACATTGTGTGTCGTGTGGCTTGGAACTTGACGATGTTCCCATATCGTGCGACATCTTCTGGTGTGATTCTCCACATATTGGAGATGGCTTCTTGTAGGTCACGTAGGTATCCTTCAAAGATGGACCCATTCACCTTTTTTCTCCTCAACTCTGGCCTGGATCTGAGCAACAAATACCTCGCTCCCTGATTCAGTTTTGGTCTGGTACAAAAAACTACGTACCTTGGCTCTTTCCATCCCATGAAGGCTATTAATGCGATCAACCATGAGTAGTGAAACTTTATGCCTAGATCCAGTGCATCCTTGCAATCATCCAGGAACAAGTTCAAGAGATATGGTGCCCATGTCATTGAGGTGCCCTCTGTGCACTGCACTGCAACTGCAACAACTCCAGCTAGGAATTCCTCCCTGTGACATTTTCTTAGCAGCTTGTAGGCTAATATTTTTGTGCCCAGTTGTGTTGTGACATTGTTGATTCATTTGATAATGATCCCTATTGTCCCCCTGTCAGTGCCATACTTCTTCTTCATCTCTTCCGCGTACTTTCTCCTTGGTTTTTTCATCTAGAAATAGCGCGGAATCCATACCCCGAGATGGAAATCCTGTTATGCTCGCGATCAGCTCTAGGTCTATCGAGATGCGCTTGTCCAACCAGATGTCCTCCCCATGTGTCCTCCCCATGTCCTCCCCGCTTGTACAACTATTTGACACATGAAGTTGTGTGCCTCCATCTGCCAAAATGTGGTAATTCCAACAAACCTAAAATTCCTATTTTCTACAGTCCAGTTGCCCACTAGAGTGGTTGATCGATCGGTTCTCCAACTTAATTTGTGCCCATAGTCTGTAAAAATACCCTCTTCGCAAGTTTCATGAACTTTTCCTCATCTACGACATCATGGTCTGAGTATTTGATCTTCCCTATATGGCCCAGCAGGTCTGGTCCTACTTGTACCCCCTCTGGTATGCGCGGTAGAATGATTTCTGATGCAGGTTTCTTGCAAGGTCACCTGGGTATCTGTATCTTGTTTTTCTTCGCCGATGGTGGTTGGCTTGAAGTTCCAACTGCTTCCAGTTGTTCCTCTGTATACCATTCCAATCAATCTAAGGCATTGTCAACCGTCCCTTCTGTTGGGTGGTCTGATATGGTCTTTTGTGACTCGTCTAGCTCAACTATTGACTCTCGGATCATCTCCATTCCATTAACTCTCAGGGCTGCTTCGGTGTTCTCTGGTTGCACCTACTTTAGGGTTTTTGTTTCCTGGTCCTGTGGCTCCTTTGTTTATGTCGGTATCTTCTTACTCGTTTCCTCATGTGTTGGTTGTTGGGTTTCCTCCACTATCAGTGTGGGGTTCATCGATGTTGTGTCTGGAAATGGGAGTTCGTCGACATTGACAATTTCTGGTGGTTGTTGTTCACCCTCTTCCGCCTGTCCTCGTGACTTGGTCTGAACTCTGGTTTTCCTGGTGGTCTAGATCGCTTCTACTTGCTTAGGTGGTGCCATGGAGATGAATGTCAAAAATCTACTGGATTCGAGCGGTCTCTGTGATCTATGAGAAGTCATTGTGTGCTCTTTAGCCTCTGTTGTTCTCTATATATTCTCTTTTCATGAATAGACTAATGGATCCCACGTCCATGTGTTGTATGGATTTCCCATGAAGCTTGTCGAGGACGCTTCCTTGATTATGGGTTTAATGCACCTTAATTACCAGTTCAATGCATCTCCAGCGGTTTCATGCTTTCCATTACTCCTTCTTTGCCGGATCCAGTTGACACAATTAATGTGATGTCCCATCGCTCCTTTCCGTCCTTCAATTTCTCCTAACGTTGTATTTTCATACTGCTTTTGTCAACTTTCATTTTCCTTCTTGTTTCCCTTTGTATGTGAGCAATGTCCTTCTCCTCGCCTAAGTGTGTGTGCCCTTCCTTTATCCGGTGCACTGATCCCTCTCTGGTTCTTTCCTTTTGGTTCTCTTTTGATATAATATTTTATTTTTTTACTGCGCAGTGGTTGGTCGACTGTCCTTGTAGAGATTCAGTTGGCTCCCATTAATCATCCCTCTGAGTTATGTGCCTGATAAGTCTCTTAACTGTACAACTCCTCCATCTATGAAAAATTTTACTTCATACGGTCCTAGCCAATGCATTCTTAGCTTTCTTGGATGCTGAAATGATTTGTTGTCATACATCAGTACTAGTTCTCCTTCCTTGAAATTTTTCTTCTTTATGTGTCGATCATGCCAAGATTTGTCCCTTTCTTTCTAAACTTGTTGGTGTAATCCTACTAAGATATGGTCTTCCTCCATGGTCATTAACTGATTCATTCTCTCTTGTACTATGCCTCATTTTGTCATTTGTGTGATAGCTGCTACGTGCAATCTTGGTGCAAAAATTCTAATGGTACCACTGCTTCTTTGTTGTAAACCAGTTTAAATGGTGTGCGCCCTGTCAATGTTTTGCATGTAGTCTTGTATGCCCATAATATTACTGGTACTTTGAGGTCCCATTCATTCTTGTTGATGTTAAAGATCTTTTTTAGCACGGTCTCCAGGATTTTTTTGAATGATTCCACTATGCCATTTTCTTGTGGTTCATGTGGTGTGCTCTTCTGGTGATGGACTTCAAACTCTTCAGTCATCGTGATGATGATGTTGTTTATAAAGTGTGTGCCTTGGCCGCTCATTAAAATTATTGGACACCCAAATCGAGTAATGACTTTCTCAAATAAAAAGTGCATTGTTGTTTCTGCACTGCAATCCTTCACAGGTGTGGCTTCGACCCATCTTGTTAGGTATTCCTTTGTGGCGATAATGTACCTAGCTCCTATTCTTTTTGTTGGTAGGTTGATTGGTCCCACGAAATCTATTGCCCACTTTTCAAATGCATGTAATGTTACTTGTGGTTGTAATGCCATCTCATCTCTTCTGTTGGGTTTGCCTACCCTTTGACATACATTGCATCTTTGATAGTAATCCTTCGAGTCTCTGTGAATCGTTGGCCACCATAGTCCTACGTGCAATACCTTCTGCGCAGTATCTTTACCTACATAATGTCCTCCTTCTATTCCTTCATGGGATTCTGCTAAAACTCTTGGTATTTCATTCTCTAACATGTATCTTCGCAATATGCTATCTTCACCCATTTTGTATAAGTTTCCTGCAATTAGTTGATAGTCGACATTGCGGACTACCAGTTTTTTCTTCTGCGTGGTGCTATATTCTTGCGGTGCAGTACTTATGCTCAAGCACTGAATGATATCTGCGAAGTGTTCATCAGCAATATGTACTGAGAATAACTGTGCATCCAAAAATTTGTCCTCCAAGTTTGTAGGTTCTTCTCCATTGGTGACTCTTGATAGATGCTCAGGTCCTGCATTCAATTTTCCTATCTTGACTATTAATTCAAAGTCAAATTCTTGAAATAGTAGTAACCAGCGACAGATTCTCACCCCCAACACTGGCTTGTTGAATAGGTATTTCATAGTTGAGTGATCTGTGAACATCTTAAAATGTTTTCCTGGTAAGTAATGTCTTAATTTATGTAGTGCATAGACCATAGCTAGGCCTTCTCTTTCTGTCGTGTTATAGTTTTGTTCTAAGTCAGATAGATTTCTACCCGCAAATTATATCGGGTGATCCAAGTCTCCTGCTCCTAGATACGCCAAGATAGCTCCAAGTGATATGGTTGATGCATATACATGCACGTGGAATGTCTTCTCCCAGTCTAGAAATACTAATATTGATGCAGTAACCATCTTTTCCTTTAGAGTGTCCAGACCATGTTGACACTCGTCATTCCACTGGAACTTTGTGTCCTTTCTTAACAAATTTTCCATTGGTGCAGTAATATGCGTATATCCTTTGATAAATTTCCTGTAGTATCTTGTATGTCCCAACGTCTCTCTTAGCTAATGGACTGTTTTAGGTGGTTGTAAGTTAACAATTACTACAATATTTGCGGAATCTACTAATAAACCTTGTTTACATACTATATGGCCCAATAGTATCCCAAACGGTGTTCTGAATATGCATTTCTTTATGTTCAATGATATCTGGCACTATCTGCATATTTATAACATTAGGCGCAAGACTTCTACATGGTCTTTCAACAAACTATAGACTATCCAATCATCTAGGTATACTTCGAGAAACTGATGGATGAATTCCTTAAACGCAACAATGACTACTCTAGAAAATATTGTTGGTGCATTCTTCAGTCCAAATGACATGACTTTGTATTGGTAACATCCCCATTCTATCGCAAATGTGGTCTTGTATCTGTCTTCTTGTGCTATCTTGATCTGATGGTAGCCTGAGAATCCATTAGTGAACAAATAAGCTTGATTTCCTCCTACATTCTCTAATACTTCATCCGTGAAAGGTATAGGGAATGGGTCATGTAGGCATGCATCATTCAACTTCCTCAAGTCGATGCATATCCTGATCCCTTCTTGTTTCTTTTCCTAAACGACCATCGAGCTTATCCATTCTGATTCTTCAATTGGTTCGATGATGTCAGCTTTGAGCATCCTGTCGATTTCAACTTTGACTTTCTGCTTATATATTGGGTTCAGTCTATATGGTCATTGTCTGACCGATCTTGATTTTGGTCTGAGTGGTATCTTCATTTCTCCTAGCTCTCCAGATATTCCCTTCATCCTGTAAATGTTGTGGGAAACATGTCGGTGTACTTGCACAGTAACTCTGGTATTCTTTCCATTGTTTTCTCATCCCAGTAGTCTCCAATGCTTTCCATTTTGGGCTTCTCAACTGTCCCAATATTGACTTTATTTACTTTGATCGACGCAACAATAAATTATGATTCTATAGGTGGACCTTCCACTTCTCTTTCTCCTTCTGCTTCTTCATTCTGAATATTGTTTGGATTGTCTTCATTCAGTGCTTCTTCTTGTACGTGGTAACAAGAAAACAGTTCATTGACTGCCTATTTATTCCGATGTTGTTCTTCTATGATCGGTTCAACTTTTGGTTCTTTGATGAATATCACTCCTCTTATCCGTTTAAGTGTGACATCTATGTTGGGGTTCTCATGCTCGAATGTGAAAGTGACTGTAAAATTCTATTGCAATGTCATCTAGGTCACAGTTCCCTTGGGCAATTCTTGGTCTGTATACCAGTTCGTTGGTATGCCTTCTAGGGTGTGTATGAAATAATGAGGCCATTCTTCTGGGGGTGTCAATTTCCACAGCATTCTACACTTCTCCAAGTGTTCCGTTGGTGCCCCTTGTCCATCATATTTCTCATGTTTTCTATTTTGTTGTTCTGTGTCGAACCTTATGTGTAGTAACCACTTACATTGGTACCAATCTTTTATTGTATCTTTGTGCGTGCCCCACCATATTGTTGGTGTGGCCTTGAGTGCTAAATCAAGTGCTAACAGTCTTTGATTCTCTAACACTGCGTCTTCGTATTGTGTCAATAATGTTTCCAAATCGTTTATTCTGTGGAAACTAAGTGGTTCCCTGATTTATGTGCCTACCCATCTTACTACGTAGTCTATTCTTGCACATTTGTGCGTGGATACTTCGCGTAGCCTTTGTTGCCCGTTTTCTAAACTGATATCTGAGTCTGTTGCACATAAAGTAATGCTCCGCCAACTGAGTATCCCGTATGTAGTTGGGTTTACGTAATCCTTATCGCGCACAATTGTTTTGTATAGCTGGTCGATTTCCTCTAAGTCTAGGAAAGTAGGTTCTACAAACCTCTCCCCTTCTGATGGGTTTGATAGCGCGATGACCCTATATTATCTTGACTCAAATGTCATTTTCCTGGTCTTGAAGTTGATTATGGCTTGGTTGTCAAATTCCCAATACAGACCAAGCAACATTGGGTAAGGTGTTGTGTCGACCACTATTTCAATAACTTCAAAATCTACTTTAGTGCGCACTCCATCTAGGTCTACTATTACTCCTTTCAGTCTTCTGATTGGAAGGACTCTGTGTTGGTTTGCCATTTTTAATTGAATAGGTGAATATCCTAGTGTTGGCTCTCCCATGCATTGTCATGTCTTCTTTGGTAGTACATTGACTTCATATCCTAGATCCAGTATGATGTCTCCCATGTTGAAATATTCGATGTTGGCATTCAATCTAAGTTCCTTGCTAGTTATTTTCCTTATATGTAGGTGATTGACAGTTTTTTGTTCCATCTTTTTTTCCGTCTCCATACTAACCTTTTTCGAATATGTTTTTCAATATTTTCACATATGATGGATCATTTAATACTTTTACACGTGATTGCAAAAAGCCTTTGATTGTACTTACTTTTCCCATGGGTTTCATTTCGTTGCTATGATCCAATAATGGAGGCATATCGTACTCTGGTGCTTCCTTGTTTTACTGCACAGTTGAAGTCGACACTATGTCTTCCTTTTGAAATTCTTGTCTCACTTTTTTAAATATTATCTCCTTATCCTTTTGTGCATCGAACTGCTTCCTAGGTTCGGCATTCTTCTTTACCCACTGGTTTTGTGCTAGTCTTGTCGAACAACATCGTCGCCTGTTTTAGCTCCTCCATGAGTAACTATATTGATGTTTCATCCTTCGTCCCTTGCTTCGGCGGAAATCCACTGAACATTCTGTTTGTTCTGGTTCCTCTTTTCCTGGATCTTTACTAGTAGTGTCAGACATTCCTCTGTATCATGGTCCGATGTGCGACAGTACATACAAGTGGCTGGTGGAAGTGGGAATTCCCTTGCGTAATGTCTCAGTTGTTGGCAATTGTGACATACCACTGATCCTCTACCTCATCCGAAACCTCCTCGGGATCGTCCTCCACCTCTGTAGCCTTCTCGATATCCTCTCGATGTGTTATACTGAGGCGCCTGATTGTACTACGCAGTATTATATTGAGGTTGTGTCATGTTGTACTACGGTTGCGCATTATTGTATGGTTGTTTCACAGTATTATATTGTTGCGCAGTGTTGTATGGAGTTACAACTTGATTAAACTGTGGCGTTGCTTGCCCATTCATCATTTTGATCTGCACTCTATATGTGTCGGATGTCCTTTCTCGCATCAGTTCCATAGTTCTGCAGTCTTTGTCATCATGGCCCACTGACTTGCAAAAGGTGCAATATGAGCTCTCCGGGACTGTCTAGTATTTCTGCATCATCGTGCAGTGATAAGGGTCGTGACCCGGTTTCTTGCAGATTTCGCACCACAATCCTCTTGTTGGTAGTGGATTTGGCATTCTTGCTGCCATATACTGTGCGAATGTTGGACATTGGTTCTTGTGGTGTCCTTCCATCCTACATGTGGTACACCAAAAGAATTCTCGTTTGTCCTTATTCTTATTCTGGTTCAATTGAAATGTTAAGTTATTTAAATCCTCCTTCAACTCTTTGATAGCTGGGTTTGTTTGTTGATACTGATTTTATTTCAAATGTAAGGCTGCTTGCAGAGCTTCTACCTACGTTTGGAACTTTTGTTGTTGCAAAGGATATTTTAAGTGTGGTAACAGTGAATTGACAAATACGTGTCTATGCTGCATCTCAGTCATGAGATACTTCACCTTCCCTTTAGTTTCTTGAATCTCTGATCAATATCCCATACAAAATCTCCTGGTTTCTGTCTTATTTTGATCATCTCATTCATGTATTGATTCTCTAAGCTCGACTTCTGGAACTAATTTATCAGTAACTTCTTAATGTCTGTCAATGTCCTTGTCGTCCCAGGAGCATTGTTTCTGTCTAACCTCATGTACCAGTCTAATGTGTGGTCTCTTAGCGTAATAACTAGTTGTGAAAGTTTGGTATCTTCATCAGTGATGTTCTTTTCTTCTCAGATCTTTGCACAAATGAACAAATGTTTCTCAGGGTCTTCTACTTCTTCTCCTCGAAATTCGGGTAACCTGATGGTGGGATTGTGTCCTGCCATTTTGAATGTTGAAATACTACCTTCGCGTGGTGTAGATACTTGAGTAGTGTTGCCTGAACTGGCTCCTCCAGTTGTCATTTTTTGTTTAGATGTACTTCCTGCTATCTGACTGCTTCTGAAATTTGGTTGTCTAAACGGTGGTGTTCTCTTTGGTGTATTAGTTGCACATGGGTTTATGGGTTCCACACTGACATTAATATGGATAGGATGGTTGCCTTCTCTTCCCATTATTGGACCTCTCGTCTTCCTCTCATATGTTGCACGCAAGATTTCCTCAATATGCTCCACATCCCAGAGATCCTCTACCTCTTCCTCATCACTCGCCAAGCCTTCCCTCATGGCTACGACTCTCTTCTTGGTATTCACCTTGTATTGGTAGGGTACTCTGCTACACGTCTTTCCGGTTGCCTCCATAATATTCTTGATCTGGCCATCATCCATCATGATTGGGTCCAAGGGATCCTCCTTCTTACCCTTATCCTTTCCTCCTTCCATTTCTCCTCTTTCTGTTAGTGCTTCCCCCCTTTCCCCATGCATGCAGGGAAGTTTAGTTGTCTGATTCCATTGTCATTACACCTTTGTTATATAATAGTATCTTAATACAAGTATATAGGGATTGAATGTACCTTCCTCTAGGTCCGCGTAGAAACTCCTACTCCATTGCGTTGTATGACTTCAATGTGTCTAATGCAAACTCTGTTATAAACCCTGCCACAATACTGTCAAGCCAAAAGTCTACTGCGCAGGTGAATTTGTTGTTCACTTGCTGAAGTTGCTCAATATGTATTGGGTTACACTCTAGATGTCAAATCTGGTTTGTTGCATGGTTATCCTTTAACCTTAGTATCCACTACTACAATAAGTGTGGAAAATCGCAGAAAAAGACTTCGTGTAAATCAATAAACATGTATTTCTCAAGATATTTGTGGGGTGTTACTCTAGGGTTTCTATTGTCTTTTTGTACAAAATATAGCTCCTTAGTTCTTAGCCAAGTTTTGATCTATGCTTTTGTGGGGTTCCACGATCTCAACATTCCCTTCTAATGGCTCATTGGTCTCTGCCCTAACCGTTTCTTGATCTGCCTCCGACAGATCTTTGACTTATCTCCTTTACTCAATCCTCTCTTGTTCCTACAACCGACAACGAAACCATTTGTTGGTTACTTCTGTGCTATACTGTCTGATTTTATATTGACCCAGGGTTCGTGTCTATTCGGGTTTCCAACAAAGCATCTAAAACTATCATCCCTCCTGGTAAACTAGAAGGCAACGCAACACACAGAATGCGTTGCGCAGTCTCACTCGAGATAGATTTAATAGGTGGCTATAAGACGCATGTGTTTACAGCCTAGGATTGAGTGTGAGATAAGGGAGTTGAACATTGAACCATTATTATGACTTGTAAATGAAACCTATTGTTCTTCACTACTATGCAGTAACTCCCACAGCTTATTCCCTCAATATTGCAACAGTAATTAAACAGGAAATATGATAACTCATTCATTCAACATAATAATAAAGATATGCATGCATTCATCACATAACACAGATGTTACCATGGTTCACTCCCTCTTGGGCTACGTCCACAAAGATTTGGCTCTTGGCTCTTTTATTATGATAGTCCTGCATCTACAGCGTCGCGCGCTTTACAATCCTCCACAGTCGCGTAAGATCTATATGAGGCAGACTAGATTGCACCAGGATCCACAACCTACGATCTAACCCTCCGGATCTACCTTTCTCCCCTCCTCTCATAGCTCAACATCTTATACAAAATAGGTCTTACAACAAAACATTACATATTGCATCAACTCATGCGTAACTACAATAACATAATACTTCTTCGAAGCGAACAATACAAAAGCCTCGAACCCTCAATAATACCTCGGTATCTATATTTATACATTTATGGCTCTTCAACCATTACAATACCTTACCGAAACCCTAACCCTACTGTCGTTAGGTCTTCCTCCCATGCGTGTGTGTTGTTCTTCTTTCCAGTTGTTGCCTTCCTTGCATGCACGTGTGTTGTGTTTCCTTCCAACTGTCGCTTTCCTCATGCATGCTTTCTTTCCCCAAAAACCCCCTTTCTTTTTCACCTTAGCCTGCCTCCAACAAAGACATTTGTGAAAGTGTATCCACCTATATAAAAGAAATAGGTGAAACCCAAAAGTCAACTCATGCGTGTCCCAAAGAAAACCATATATTATGCGTGTCCCAAAGAAAACCATATATTCAGTTATACTTGTCTATAAAAATAAATAAAAAATATTTTCTATAGTTAGAAAATTTATAAACATAAGAATTAATACCTATTAAAATTTATGACGGTCAATATCTAAATTAAAATTTATTATTAATTATATATGTTGAAAAAAAACTTAAACATATGCTTCCAAAAAAACGTATACCAAAACATATCCATTAAAATGGTTTTGGATATTATACCTGGATAGTTGTAGGGTATTGTAATGAATACAAACCAATCCTTTAACTCTCTGTATATTCAATCAGCTTGCTTCACATGAAAACAATTTAACATGAGAAATGACATTTCACCATAGAAAGAAACTAAGAGTTGAAAAATATTACAGTCCACAAGAAGATATCCATTTGTATGCAAAGACTAAAGATTATGTCCTCGTGCATGTATCAAGCTTTTATGCCAAATCTTCATGATGCTTGTTTTGTTTACATAGGGATGCTTGTTTTGTTTACATAGGGATATCCAATGAAGAACACAATACAGATAGTTACTGGTGTATTTTTAAAGGAATAACTGCAGGAAGGAGGTGTCATCTCTCTGGGCCTGGAACCTCCCATCCCTATCTATCTATTGCATTTATTATTTATGATAATAATCTTGATATTCTTATAGTTGCCAGTATATTTCTTAAAAGATGTATAAGTTATTCAACATTCTTAGAAGATGTATTGAAAGAGGAAAGTCTTAAAAATACAAAATATGTATCCCTTTATTAAACTAAATGTGTACTACCAGTTTATATATTAAATGCAATTCAATTTATATCGGATATATGTAAACAGGATCGTGAAAAATTGAGACTAAATGTAATACTTGAAAAATATCCAGTTTTTTTAAATAAAAGCGAACACGACTTATAATTTAATTTATTAATTTCTCATATTGATAATAACCTATTTCGTGTGAGTATTGTATAGCTTCTTTATTTATATTTTCAAAGATATAATTGTTTCTATCTTTGATAATGTTCTATTTAGTTTATTTGTCATGTAAACTAATTGTCAATTGATTTCATGTAAAGGTCCTTTGTCCAGAGTTTATGGTCAAGAAAAGGCAATGCCTTTGTCCAGAGTTCATGGTCAAGAAAAGACAATGATTAATTGATATTCCAAAGGCACTAACAACCTCGTTATTATTCATTTAATCAGGCATGTGTTATTATTTGATGCAACAATTGACTAACAGAGTGCATGCATATGTGGTGGGTCTTTTACAGAGAGAATAATGAATATGCAACAATCAAAGAGAGAAAAGTATTTTATTAGAAGGAAATGGGGGCCAAGATGTTGATGAT
>ML788310.1:720099-742154 GCA_009831015.1 Picea engelmannii
TATTTGATGCAACAATTGACTAACAGAGTGCATGCATATGTGGTGGGTCTTTTACAGAGAGAATAATGAATATGCAACAATCAAAGAGAGAAAAGTATTTTATTAGAAGGAAATGGGGGCCAAGATGTTGATGATGGACTACTGGGTAATATTAGAAATCCAACGTTCTCAGGTGATCTAGTTCATCCTTTACTAAAAAACAGACAAGTAAAGTATCCTCAGATTTTTGCAATTTTTTTAAAAGGACATTAACAAAAATAAAACAAAATTGAAAAAAAATCAAAATCCATGAAGCAGATGCATAACCTAGAAACCTGAACATATTCAGTTCTTGTAAATCCCATAAATACACCATAACACTCTTGGAAAAATTGACGTAGCAACCCAAGAAACCAATGAAGCTTTGACAAGTCAAGATAACCAAAATAAGGAAACAAGAGAACATTTAGAAATCAAGGATTTGAACAATAATAAGACCAAAATGTATATAGGGTGCATGTGCAAATCAATCACAAATGTTCAAATGTTGTCAAGTGAAAGATTGGCTTCCAAATGTGAGCATGAGGACACACATCAAACAATTGAATTTTCAATATCTCGAGAATTATTATTTTTTCAAACTATGGACCAATAAATCATGATCGTAAATAATATTAAACACTATTAAAAAGATCTAAGAAAAGCATTGCAAGATGATACCGAGAGAAATATTTCCAAAACCCAATGAAAACTTCATTGCAACTAGAGAAATATTGGATGGATATAATAGACGACAATGTGGAAGAGGATATGCGCTTTAAATCACAAAATAATTATATGAGGCATCTAGATTCCATCCTAGCAATCTGTTGGCCAAGACGGCCTGGATCTCGTCCTGCAGGCTCTTTCGTCAGGGCCTATGGATGGACAATGACCTTTTTAATGGATAGACTCCCTCCTGGTTGTCTTGGCTAGAGATTCACCAGAATTTTTTTTTGGTGTGCTTAGAAAAGTTTGTGGCAGATAGAATCCACAGCTTTATACCAGATGAGATGTGGCTAAAATTGGGCCTCCAAGGCCTTAAATTTTGGTGGAGAGACTAGAAGTGGGGGTGTGCCACCTCCTTCACAAAATAGAATCCTAAGATGGGTTACAAATGGTTATGCACAATGCTATCTTTTGAAGGCAGGATGAATAAGTTATAGAGGGTGAAAATAAAACATAAGACCTGTCTCTTTCAGCTACACAGCCTGTGGAAGCTTATATTAGAACCTAACACAAAAATGTTTAACTAGTTATTTATAATGTGAGGCTTACCAGTCGAGCGAAGAGTGTAATATCTGGGATTTCCAAACCCATGAAGCCCACACTATGGGCATGCTGAGACCCTGAAGCACATTTTTTAGTTCTTCCCCCTAACCACCTCTATTTGGGCCTGGGCAGAGGCCCTGTGCCAGTCATATCTTCCAGCCTCCCTCTCCTAGAGAGGATTAGAAAAGGAAAAATGAACAAATTGAGGAATAAAATAACTAATTGATATAGTGAACCACGAACAAGCAATGCCTAAAGAAGATAAAGGATTTTTTTTGAGTTCTTTGATTGACTAAGTGAAGCGGTGATCCATGAACAAGCAATGCTTGAAGAAGATAAGGGTTTTTTTTCAGACATGAGAAATTATTATTATTTTTTTTTTTAATTACAAATACTAGCCAAGCCAAGCGAACATACCAAAACAAACAATTTATCGTCACCCGCCGAGTGAAGAAGAGGAAGGGAAAACAAAGTTCGGGTACTGATCTGCCAAGATCAAGAACTTCACGGCTTCCTTGGAGGGAGTTTCCTAATTATTCTCGCTCTCTGAAGTAGGTTCATTGTTTCCTCCTATCGATTCAAATTCTCTTCCTATGTGAATTTCCTTCCTCGGGAGAATGGGTTTCTAGTGGTTCTCCTGATCGGCCTCTCCCAACATGTATTCTGTCGAACAAAAGAGTTGTCCATTTTGAGTTGCTTGCCCATGATGCCTCTGGTCTCAGTGATTTATTTGAATTGGAATTGGTATGTAAATCGATAGGTATTCATTCCCTCCCTTAGCCTTGGGTTCAATGGGTGAATAGAAAGTTAGAAATTGCCTTGAGAACCAAATTAGGCTTGAACTGGCCCCCTGTGAAAGTATAAGTCGTTCGAGTGCTAATTGAAGTTGACTTCTTTCTTCCCCGAGAACCAATAGCGCTTCACCCTCCCATAGAGACTGGGTATATTTGATGAGTTCATGCGCTGAAGGGTAGGTTCGACGTTCCACTGATGGGTTGAAGGGTAAACTTGGGTGTGATGAGAATCAAAGAACTTCGTGGTCTCCCTCAACGACCATTGGATATGAGCAGGTTGCAACCTGCAACAAATAACATCATAACATTGTTTGATCAATGAACAAGATTATGGCCATTGGCGTTGCGCTAGTAGCTACCATCGAGATTCGGCCCTCGGGATTCAGCGTGATCAGAAATTTATTAGTTAATGTATGTTATGGTGACACGCGAGTGCAACAACAAGGATTAATTTATTTCATTTACTTATACACAACTACTTCCACCTACTTCCCTGCAAGTGCGTATAACCCAGCTTCCACGTCTTGACTCCTAGGCCCTACTACCTAGCCCTATGTTATACCCATTAGAGTTTTTGACGAGTACTGGAGGCGGTCACATGTCAAATTGACAGGTAGATAATTTTAATGCCAGTCAGTGTTGAAATTTGATTTTTATAACCATGTGTCAAATATGGGTTGAGGGACAAAAAACGGGTTGTAGCCCGTCGAATTCCAGGCCTGAGAGGGGGTTGAGTTGTTGAGGGGATGTGGAGGGTGGCAACAACTCAGATGTGAGCTCAGACAAGAGGATCTTCGGAGAAATCTACGAGCTTGTCCTCCATCAGTACATAGCCCGTCAAGAGACACGTGTTGTAAGGCCCCACTCCTTTAGAAGTGTTTCTTTCCAATTGTTTACAGAGTTAGCTATCTAACTGCCAAATTTCAGAGGGAGGAGCACTCGACTGTCGGTTGTAATGGAAAAAAACCTAAACTCGAAGCAATCTCATAATCATCTAAACTTATCATGAGGTTGAATTTTTTATTTTTTTTGTGAACTATCTAATTATATTATCAAAGTATGGAAAAAATTACAGAGGAAAAATTACAAATGATTGATTGTTTGCCATTTTTTTAAGAAGCTTGAATGACAATAATCATGCTGAGCATAGAAACAAAGTCTAGTATTTCATTGTCTATATCTTCGACTGAAGAGAGACAAAAGCCTTAAAGGCTGATTACAAAAAGCATTCATATAAATTAGGAGAAGAAATTATCTAGTAGCATTCACTGGAGGGGGTTTGTATGAGCTTCTGACTTCTGGTGATTGTCCTCATTAGGGTCATCAAATTGAATTCCCAAATGAGCTGCTATAATTGAGAGCTTCTTGTCCATGGCCTAATTTTTCAACCTCAGAGTATCATTGAGAACAACTTGCTTATTTGTGATAGGATGGCCTATAAGGGTTTTTATATGCCAATATAAATCAAATGTTCAGAACAACTTTGTTTCTGTGCTCTAGTTGACCCTGTATCCAGAATCCATTCTAGCAATTCTGCTGCAATTTTGTTGTGAGGAGTGTTCTGTCTAATTTGCCGAGCATTTGCCTCGAGCTCTTCTATGGCCTCTCGGGTTGGCGAAGGAGTATTACGGGTATGGTATATTTCGGCAGCGTTGATGTTGGTGTTGGGTTGTCCATTTAAGGAGAGCGTCCATAACTACATATTCCGCCCCAATTAAAACTTTGCTTTAACTTAAATTTATAAGTAAATAAAATCTTTAAAAAAGCGTTTTAATTGAAACTAATGGCTTTAATGAGATTTGGTCAAATAACTTTCTCCCTCCGTAAAGTAATCTTTGGAGTGATGGAGCGGTAGCAAAGGTTCTACCGGATGGAATTTTAATAATTTGTACAATAATTTAAATTATATTTAATGAGTATGATTTAAAATTATATTTAATAAGTAAATTAATGAGTGTGATTTAAAATTATATTTAATAAGTAAATATTGTATTTAATAAAAGTTATAGTTGATAAATATTAATATTTTTTATCAAGGTATTATAAGGATATAATTAATTTTAATTTAGGTCAATTCCTAAAATGCTATGAGATGAAAGAGTGTGTTACTTTTGTGACACTAAGAAGGTTGAAGATGAAAAACACTTTTTCTTAGATTGTCATCATCATCATCGTTATGTGTTGAAGTATACTTCCTTTGAATGTAATCTTTTGTTTATTAAATATTTAAAATCTAAATTTAAAAAAAATAATAAAATATTGATATTGTTGAAATGGTCTATCCGACCTTAAAAGAGTAAATGATTAGGATAAAAGTCTGTCAAATAATGATTTTAATTAATGTCTCAAATTTAAAGTTGAAAAGTTTGACAAGCAAGTATATAAGATTTAGTGGAAAGAAAAAATAGTTAAAAATTAAATTTAATATATAAAATAAATCTGTAATGTTTAAATAGATTAATTTTGATTAAAATAAATATATTAAATAATAATGAGAAAAAATTATTTGCAGTTGTCCCGATAATTTTGATTTAAAAAAATCTATGAATTTACCACTAATATGGTTGACCAATAATAAGACTCGGATATCGACACCTCCTCAAGACCATTAAACAATAAACACATATACCTAAAAGTTATGTTTGAATTTTTTTTTTAATTGAATATAATAATTACGTTTTATTATAAAATTTGATTAAATATAAATAAAACTTTATTTAAATTTAATTCTTCCGGACGTGAAAGCAAATGGGCACATAAACTTAAAAGTACTATTAAGCCGTGTGTAATACTAAACGCGTAGAATTTAATAAAATATAAATAAAATTTTATTATAGTAATTATATCGTGAACAAGTCGGAATCTAAAAGTTGTAAGTCTTATTAAATATTAGTAGTCACACAAAATAAATCGTTGTGACTTCAATAATGAACTTCAATAAATATGGCTGGAATATTCTTAGTAGTCACACAAAATAAATAGTTGTGATTTCAATAATGAACTTCCTAGCTATTATAAAAACATCCTAGCTATTATAAAAACATTCGTTTATGTGTTTACTTTTTTACATTTACCTAATCATATTTAAAAATTACTTTGATTGCCACGTAAGTGATTAACATAAATTAAAATATTAACACCAGATAAATGAAACTCAACCGTTTATTTGTTAATCAATAATACAATTTAATAAATTCTTTACCAGCCGATACCTTTCGGCATTCTCCAAAATTCTAAAAAATCACAAGTAATCACTTACCCTCTTAAAGTTAGATAGACCAATTCGGTTTTAGTGGAAGCTAATCATCATCATCATCATCATTTGATGCTAATTTAGTAATTTAATTTAAAATAATTGAATAATATACTAAAAACAAACAATTAATCTCTAACCTTGATCATTTATTTGTGATAACAAATATATATTTTAATAATTAATTTAATAAATGCAGTTAAAAATTAATTAAAAACTTAATTTAGTAATTTAATTTAAAATAATTGAATAATATACTAAAAGCAAACAATTAATCTTTAACCTTGATCATTTGTTTGTGATAACAAATATATATTTTAATAATTAACTTAATAAATGCAGTTAAAAATTAATTAAAAACTGTTTAATATTACTCAAATAGAAAATAATTGGTCAACTGATCATTTTAATTAGTAATATTAATTATAATATTTAAAATGTTAATTGAGAGATCGAAGTAGTTTATTTATTAGATTTTTTTTTTTTTTTAACTTTTTATATTTTAGTATTTTAACTTTTTATAATTTAGTATTTAATATTACCCTCTTAAAGTTCGATAGACCAATTCAGTTTTAGTGGAAGCTAATCATCATCATCATCATCATTTGATGTTAATTTAGTAATTTAATTTAAAATAATTGAATAATATACTAAAAGCAAACAATTAATCTTTAATCTTGATCATTTGTTTGTGATAACAAATATATATTTTAATAATTAATTTAATAAATACAGTTAAAAATTAATTAAAAACTTAATATAGTAATTTAATTTAAAATAATTGAATAATATACTAAAAGCAAACAATTAATCTTTAACCTTGATCATTTGATCATTTATTTGTGATAACAAATATATATTTTAATAATTAATTTAATAAATGCAGTTAAAAATTAATTAAAAACTGTTTAATATTACTCTAATAGAAAATAATCGGTCAACTGATAATTTTAATTAGTAATATTAATTATAATATTTAAAATGTTAATTGAGAGATCGAAGTAGTTTATTTATTAGATTTTTTTTTTTTAACTTTTTATATTTTAGTATTTTTACTTTAATTTAGTCATATAAATTTAAGTGAAAGCATGTATTTCTGTTGTTTAAATTGTATTTTTAAATATATTAATAGATTGAGAGTTTTGAAAACCTCATAAAATGCTCAAATTATATAAATTCAACTATTTAAATTTACATTTTTAACAATTTATGACTAGATTTAAAGCAAAATAAATATGTTCCAACAAGAGTCAAAATAAATATAGCTTGTTCACTGCATATTATTTTAGTTTGACTTTTAAAAAAATGCAAACACCCAAATCTTAAACATAAAGAACAAATATTTTTATTTTTTAATATATAAAATAATATATTTTTCTCATCATTGATTGGTTGATGTATTTGATAATCTTATGGGAATCTTCACCTATTTAGAGAATTCAATTTTTTGCAAACAACCTCATTTAAACATAAGGAACAAACATTTTTATTTTTTAATATATAAAATAATATATTTTTCTCATCATTGATTGGTTGATATATTTGATATTTTTAATGGATTCTTCACCTATTTCTAGAATTCATATTAATTGGTTATTTAATATCCTTTGTGCCATGACAGCTTAAAACCCCTAGCAAAGCAAGAACATCAGTGGTTATTAGAAATAGCAGATAAAACACCTAGAAAAAAACCAGCGCTAAGGGTTTCACTGAAGAAGGGGCATGTGTGTCCACTGTCCAACCATTTAAAGAAATCACAATCATTGAATTCCTCTATAAAATCCCTAGATGGATCCCACTTTAGATTTATAAATATGATAAAACAAATCTATTGATTGAAAATGTGCAACCTACTGCCACAACAATTGCATTATGAAGTGTAGTATGTTTTGAACTCTTCGGCAATATGCTTGTATAGCTCCGTTGATTAGATCTGCTATAACAGAAATGTACACTCTTATATCCTTTTGAATATAAAGCGTATTTTTTTTTCTTGTTGAAAAAAAAAATACAATTGCATTATGAAACATCTATTAACTACATACGATTCAGAAGCAGTATAAGCAGCTTTGCTGCTCTTGTTTGAATTTCAGTTTGAATAATTTTAAATGAAAAATGAATCTAAAATCTTAAAAGACCTATAATCCACATTCATTATGCAATATCAATAACTAATATTTACAATTTCATCCTTAATTTCAAATTCATAATCCGTTTCTGGGCAAAACTGATTAAAAAAGCACGCCGCCAGACGAGGTTCAAAAAATTTAATATATAAACTCTACCATTTTTAACCGGGAGACCAACTTTTTAATAGTTTGGAGTGACGAAGATTCTGTGCACAATCTTAAAAAAGTGCGTAGCCTTTATGTGTTTCTTATCCCTTCTCAATTCCAGGCGCTTGTCCTTATTTCTGGTCGGTCCCAAATTCTGGGTAGAAAGTTTCTTGGGCATAATGTTCGTCTTATGGACTCAATCGTCTGCGAGAGAGAAGTTTCGAGCAGAAAGTCGGCCTGGGATAATGTTATGTTCACATTTGGCGACTTTTCTGTTGGGGATATGTTTTGTATTTTTCCGGATATGTTTTGTATTTTTCCGACCAGGTCAATCTACCTACTCTATTATAATTTCCCTGAATTTAATGATCAATTCAATGAGGACCGAGTACGCCATTGAAAAGTTCATCATGATTATAAAATTCGGCATTGTGATTATAAAATTCGGAGCCAGCCATCGCAGCCAGACGAATAATTCCAACATATGTTTTCTTTAAATGGTATATCCGCGATGGTGTGTGCATGATTAGAAAATCTATGAACCGTCCCTAACATCTGGTTCAGGATTGCATTGTTGTTTCAAGAAAAGAATTCATGGGGACTCCATACTTTGGTTTAGTTATTACAGTACTTCTTCTTTGCATATGCGCTGGAGTTTCAGCTGTCACTAACCTCAACGACGGTTAGTTCGCAAGTCCATTCGACTTAGACGTCCATGGAGTCTCTGTTACATTCAGTTTTCACTATTTCTATTATCTGCAGAATTGAAAAATTTGTCTGTAACATCAGAGAACTTGATCAGAGCTCCAGATAGTCTTATATTTATATCGGTTTTCTTCTGCAGCTACCATTCTCAATACACTGAAATCAAATTGGGGAAACACGGCGCCACAAAATTGGAGCGGTTCTGATCCCTGTGGGTCTCAATGGGTTGGGATCATCTGCACAAACTCCGGCCAAATAAATTCACTGTCAGCATCCCCTTCTCAACTTTGTGATTGTTATTTATGTGACGACCTTACTTTCAGGCTATTTTCTCTATTTTCACATGTCTGAGGTTGTGTTTCACATTAATCTTCTGTTTCATGGGTGGAATTTCTACCAATAAGGAGATACCTCGTTAAATGTCTAAAACCCATAAAGATTGGTCTGGACTTCAATCCTCACTGTGCCTGTGCATGGCTGCAACTTCCTATTCAACTACATAGGTTGAATGTCTATCAGTAATGTGGGTACCTTGTTGAATGCCCAGAGATTAAGGACCCATATCCACATTAGTTGGTCTTTGGTCTGGAGTTCTGCTATAAAGGGTTTGTCTCACAATTAATAATCCTGTACAGGACACTATCAGCCATGGGGCTTCAGGGAAATCTTCCATCCGATATCGGTCAACTTACTGAACTTCAAACACTGTAAGTCGCTTAAGTCGCTTATAGAATAGATGTATGAATGAGTAATGGTAATGATTGTTATAAACTAACGTATTGATAAGTTCATCCATGAATATTTTCGCTGGACACTGCAGGGACTTATCATACAACACGCAGTTGATTGGACAGCTTCCACAGACCCTAGGAAGCTTGACTAACCTGCAAAACTTGTGAGTGTACTAACCTAACTCATCATCAAGTATTGAATCACTGGCACAAACGTAGACTGGAATTCTCTGTAATATTGATAGATGATAAGCTCTTCAGTCGGATTGCAATTAAGCAGTAATTTTCTGGCATATTCAGGGTTCTGATCGGGTGTAATTTTAGCGGGAGCATCCCAGATGGATTGGGCAAACTGGTTAATCTTGTTTTTTTGTAAGATTATCGCTGGACCATAACAATTATTTTTTTCTGGAGTTTATAGTAGTTAAACATAACGGATTTAGATGCTAATTCTGAATATATTTTGTTCTAACAGGGCTTTGAATTCCAATAAATTTAGCGGCTCAATACCTTACTCATTGGGTTATTTAATTAACGTCACCTGGCTAGATCTGTCGGACAATCAGCTCACTGGAACTCTTCCGGTCTCAAACGCAAGCCAGCCTGGATTAGACAATCTCCACGCTGCACAACACTTGTAAGGATGATGGAATGTTGATAGTTTATTTGGGTTCCCATGAATGAATAAATTACTGATGGATTTCTTATTGTTGCAAGCCATTTCAACAAAAACAAGCTTTCAGGTCCCATTCCACCAAATCTTTTCAGCGCTAATATGACGCTACTACACGTGTAAGTAAAACAGATCCCTATCTTTCTGCGTTTTGAAAGGTGAAGATGGGTTAGAGATCAATGACTGTTTTGTTAGATTCATAATGAAGAAAAGAGCAGAAATATAATGAAAATAATAGAAGCAATCAAGAAACTATGAAGAACAGAGATAAATAAACAAAGGCAGAAAAGACATACTCTATTCATCGATGCTTCTGTAAATGATCATGTACATAGATGTACATATATAATACAAAAGACCATAACTGTCATGTAACTGAATAACAGTTAGGTTAACTTAACTAACAAACTAACTTATGATTAGTGTTTTAACATGTTTGAGTATTTTGTTTGATAAGCAGACTGTTTGATAGCAATGATTTTTCTGGGGAGATCCCATCCACTCTAGCACTTGTACAAACCTTGGAAGCCTTGTGAGTATCAATTTTTCCATCACACCATGTATTGATGCATTTTTTAGAGTTATTTACTGATTGGTATCTAAAACAAAGTTGGCCTAACTTTAGTTGCTATTTTCGGATACAGGAGGCTTGACAGAAACTCTTTAACTGGTCCGATTCCATCCACCATCAGCACGCTGAAAAATCTCTATGAGCTGTAAGAATCTCCCTATATCTGGGCTCTAGTGTTTAGAATCGAAGTCTTAATGTGGTTCCTTGTGCAATATTTCCATGTTATATCCATTGCTTTTCTTTGAAGAAAGTGGTTCCTTGTGCAATATTTTCATGTGGTTCCTTACTAACATGTGGTTCCTTGTGCAATATTTTCATGTTATATCCATTGCTTTTCTTTGAAGAAAGTTAGTAACAAACAGAGTACACAGTTTTGCCCTGAAACCCACATCAAAACAGATAAGAAAACCCTCCACTAAAATAATAACTGGATATCTCATTGCCAGAACATGACTGATCTACTTATCACACCGAAGCTTGATTAAAAAAAAGATCTTGACGCACTTGACCATATTCATGTAACCCCTTCATACCAGATAATTTGATCAAAACCAGATATTGCTCAAGACTCCTAACAAAACACAGCTTTATTAAAAAAATGGACTCGTGACCAGTTTAAATAATCTTTTTCTTAAGAAAATCAGATTAAGATGCCTCAACTCAGATTTAGGAAGCCTGCGAGGAAATAAGCCTCAAGGGAAACAAAAGAACAGATGGAAACTTCAATATTTTTAAACTTTATATATGAGAAATAATATGTTTTTTTTGAAGTATGTGGGACTTTCCCACATATAACATTATTATGAAAAGTTGCACTTAGACCAAACTCATTCATGAGTGAATGAATTTGGAGAATTTAGTTCTAGTTTTTTCAATAGAAAATTTGTTCAATTATATTAAATAATAATTTGTTTACATAATTATGTCTTTACAATATCTTCAATAACATAGCCAGAAAAACTTGACTAAAATCACATAATATCTATAGGTATCTCTATACCCCAAAATACCATAAAAATATAAAAAAGGATAACAAAAAGCTAAGCCATAAAACATACAGGCTGCCAAATAGTCCTTCAGCTGTCCTGATACAGAGTTTTACTGGACACCTGTCACCAACTCATGCTAGAAACAAAAATAAATACATTAGAAACTTATTAGCTGTGCTGATATAAGTTTATGATCATAGTGGGGCCTTCTTTTCCATCAACCCATGTGTAATATGAAATTCTACCTTCTAGCTATTGAATAGCCTGTTTGGATAGTAAATCAGCCTCCCTAGAAATCTCTGTAGATATGAGCTAAGCTGATTTTTCTGAAGTTTTTGAAAAGGTCCCTGATTCTACGCTTCCAGCTTTCTAATGCACATGACTGTAGCCTTCCTTTATCGCTTATCCAGTCAATTACTACTTTTGAATCTCCCAATACCTGGATGTCTCTTATAGCCAACCGAGTTGCCAGGGAATTTAGTCCTAGTCATCAAATGCAAGTCCCAGTGTGAGTGAACATGTGAGCTCTTATTCTCCTTGATGATATAGTGATTAAAATTGCCTGTCCAACTGTCCTTGATGATATAGTAATTAAAATTGTTTGTCCAACTGAATCCACAATTGTAGAAAAATAAACTGATATGATCTCTAATCTTTGTTGGTTAAGCAACTCAATGTGCAGTGCACTGATGCTGTGTTGTTTTCAGACAGCTATCAAATAATCAACTGAGCCAGTCGATTCCAGACTTATCTGGGCTAACTAATCTCCAATATCTGTAAGTACATGATAAACACTTGTGTTATTGTTCAAAAGTTTGGCTTATATCAATATATGTATAACGGATTCAGTGTTCAGGGACTTGAGCAACAATGACTTCAATTCATCCGCATTTCTCCCGTGGCTTCCGAATTTACAGAGCTTAACAACAGTGTAAGTTCCTCAAAAGTTTATATTCTTACAGAAGCTTTGAAGATCAGAAGAAGAATTGCTAGAATAATGGTAGATTTATGTTGTTGTTCCGTTTCACAGAGTACTGGAGGAGTGCAATCTGACTGGACAGATTCCCTCCGCTTTTTTTAACTTGGCGTCCCTTGAGACTGCGAATCTCAGCGGCAATCATCTGAACGGACCCGTGATTCTCAACAGCAGCGTAAGTCAGTTACTTCAACTGATAGACCTTCAGAATAACAACATCAACGATGCACCTCAGTTGGGCAATGCCATCATTTCTATAATGTGAGTACCTTTACTGACCCCACTCTGCCATCTCTACAATTACACTGGAGTCAGCTGCACAATTTAGGAAGTAAATAGCCAATGAATTGGCCCCTGTCAAATGTAAATTTTAGGGTTGATTCTCACAAGTGTTAATGTTATTATCTTACTTTACTAGTTGTTAATGTGCTCATCTAGGTCAAGTCGTGATATTGGTTTTGGGTAACTTGATCATGGCACTGAATTGTGATGACTTGAAATTTGAAATTTCAGGCTAGAGGGAAATCCTTTTTGTCAATCCCAATCTTCAGGCTCTAGTGTTTTCTGTACAACACCCAGTGGACAAGCCAGCTACGCAACGAGTCTAGCAGGATGTGGAGGCAGGACATGCTCCGGGAACTTAAAGGTCAATCCTAGTTCCTGCCAATGCCAACAGCCTTATCAGGGCGAACTAGTGTTCAAAGCTCCCTCATTTTCAGATTTAAACAATAAGACGCCTTTCCAGAGCTTACAGCTATCTCTTCAGACGAATCTCTCTCTCGCTGTGGGCGGAGTGTATCTGTGCTGCCTATATTTTGACAGCAACGATTATCTCATTACGCCGGTTGAGTTTTTCCCTCTTAATAATCTGAAGTACTTTGAATACCCAGATATTATGAGAATCAGTTCCTTCCTCGGCAATCAAACCTATACGCCTCCTGGAGAATTCGGGCCCTATCTTTTCCTGCAAAGTCCATACCATTATGGTAAGAACATGGCAACTACATTGCATACTCTTGCCCTTTGTCTATAAACAATTAAAATGATAACATGGCATTCACGATCAGAATAACCTGTTTATGTGATTGTTTGCAGAAAATTCAAAATCGAATAAAATGAGCACGGCTGCAATCGCCGGCATAGCCGTTGCAGGAACAGTGTTGGCTCTTGCTACTGTAGTAATAGCCTTTTATGCTTTGAAGCAAAAGAAAAGAGCTGATCTAGCCATTGAAATCCACAGACCATTCGGTACACTATCGTTCCTAAGTTGAAAACATTAAAATATCAGATTATGTTACATTTTTATAAGTAAATAAACCTATATAAAATAGGCATGGATGTTTTTTTATTTAAAAAATTCAAAGTGCACCTTCTTTCTCCATGTGAAAAAGTATCTCTCAAATGAATTCTGATACCGTCAATATGTACATTGTAAACTATTACAGCATCATGGGGAACGAGTGGTCAGGATGGTGGAGGTGCTCCTAAACTGAAAGGTGCCAGATGGTTTTCCTTCGCTGAAATAAAGAAGGTGACAAATAATTTCTCTGACAGTAATGAAATCGGGACAGGAGGATATGGCAAGGTAAACATTGAAATGCCTGAAGTGATTTTGCTCAGTATTTATACAATGATAAAATAAATAGGTGTTCTGATCTTAGATAGCAAGATTGAAACCAATACCTGCTGTCAACAAGGGCTTGGGTTGTGTTAACTAAAACACTTCTTTCTCGGTATTTTTTATTTTTTGGGTAAATTTTGGCATATTTTTTATCTCAAATTTGAAACTGCAATCCCATTAAATGGAAGTTACAGTTTCATCAATTCATATCTGCAAACTAAAGGGCTTTGGGGTCTCTGAATCACTCCAAATCATCAAAATTGCAGATCGAACTTTTAGAATTTGCAGATCTATGATTTATGGTATTTCAGCAAAAGCGAAGTGTTTTAGTTAACCCTTAAACAACGTCTTGAAGAAGTCAAAGTAAGGGGTTTTGGGGTCTCTGCATTACTTCAAATCATCAAGATTGCAGATCGAACAATAAATCTTTCAGAATTTGCAAATCTGTGATTGTTTTTATTTCAACAAAAGCTAAGTATTTTTATTAGCCCTTAAACAAAACCTTGAAGAAGAAGTATAACTGAAGGGTTTTGGGGTCTCTGAGTCACTCTAGAGTCTAAATCATCAAAATTGCAGATGGAGCAATAAATCTTTCAGAATTTGCAGGTCTGTGTTTTTTAGGATTTCAGCAAAAGCTAAGAGTTTTAGTTAACCGTTAAACAACACGCTGAGGAAGAAGTCGCTCCATTTTATATTAAGTAGATAAGTCAAAAACACAACATATGAACACTCAAATTTTAGAGGACAAATTCCACTCTCAGTTTTGCCTCACATATAGCTACTCAGTCCTCATGGCCAAGGCATCTGACAATAGTATACTAAAGCCCTTTAAACAGGATTTGTCTTAAAAAACCATAAACAATAAAAACCATGGTAACCAGGTGAAGGTTAAGAGAGTTGTTGTTATAGTCGTCTCTGGAATTTGCAGGTGTACAAAGCAATGCTAGATGGAGGTGAAATGGTGGCCATTAAAAGGGCTAAACAAACGTCGATGGGTGGATCCGAATTCAAAAACGAGGTCGAGCTCCTGTCTCGGGTTCACCATAAGAACCTGGTGGGACTCGTTGGTTTTTGCTTTGAACAAGAAGAACAGATGCTCGTTTACGAGTTCATCCCAAATGGAACTCTTGGAGAAAGTCTCTCTGGTAAGAATATCCCGTTTTCATGTCACATGAATTCTGCTCTTGCACCATATATATTAATTGAAACTATCTATTTTCCATTAGATCTGACAAAGATTGAAAAACAGGTAAAACGGATATTCGACTGGACTGGGGAAAAAGAGTTCGTATAGCCCTGGGGTCTGCTCGGGGATTGGCATATCTGCACGAGCTTGCAGATCCACCCATAATCCACAGAGACATCAAAACGGCCAACATATTGTTGGACATGAATCTGACTGCCAAGGTAGCAGATTTTGGTCTTTCCAAACTCGTTTCTGATGCCGAGGCAGAAGGCAAAAGCTACGTCTCAACTCAAGTCAAAGGGACACTGGTAATCATTTTGTACTGATTTCATACTAGTGTTTTTGGCAGATCTATCTATGGTGGAAAACATTGAGAGTGCATGTGTTTGTGCAGGGGTACCTGGATCCAGAGTATTACACGACGCAGCAGCTCAGCGATAAGAGCGATGTCTATAGTTTCGGTATTGTTTTGCTGGAGCTCGTTACAGCAAGGCCCCCCATTCAGAGCGGGAAATTCATAGTCAGATTGGTGAAGACGGCCTTGGAGAGTGGGGGTATAAGTGGTTTGCAAGGGGAGTTAATGGATCCCTTCTTAAGAAAATCTGCTGATACTGATACCCTCGTAGGGTTTGAGCGGTTCTTGAGCCTGGCACTGAGCTGCATTGAGGAATCGGGTTCCGAGCGACCATCGATGAGGGAAGTCGTGAAGGAGCTGGAATCGGTTATGGAAATGGGATCAGGCTTCTCTGCAGACTCCATGCCACCACGGAGGGACGACTTTGTTAAGACCGGACGGCCCCCACTTCCTTATTATATTGAAGATATGGAAGCCAGTAATTCTAGTGGGGATGTACCAGGGAATAGTGATATGTTTGATTATAGCGGAGCATATCCTATGTCTCGGCCTGTAAATCCCATGTAGTTGCTGGTTGCCATGATCATAATTTGTCCTCGTGGACTCCATTAATTTTTTTATTTCATTTAAAATATTGGATTGCAGCAGAACAGTATGGCTGAAAGCTATTGCTCGCCACGGCTATTTGTATTTTATTATCAAACAAACACAGCAGTGAGCTTGCATGTTTTCTGAGAGGTGACACGATATGTTATTGTATAAAGAACTTGGCATTTTTCAAAATAAGTATTTTTTTTAAAGCGAAGTTGTATGGAATCTTTGCATTCCATACAAGTTGTTAAAGGCCAGGCTGATTTTAAAAGTATCTTTATTTGTTGATTATTATTTTTTTATTGTTATTAAAAAATAAAAATAATTAATTTCATTTTCATATTATGTGATAAATTTAATCTCCATATTATACTATGTAAAAAATCATATTATATTATATAAAAAAGAATGGAAATTATTTTTTTATTGTTATTAAAAAATAAAAATAATTAATTTCATTTTCATATTATGTGATAAATTTAATCTCCATATTATATTATGTAAAAAATCATATTATATTATATAAAAAAGAATGGAAAATATAAAAATAATCAATTTAATTTTCATATTATGTAATAAATTTAATCTCAATATTATCCTAAAAAAAAGATGGAGGTTCACTTTCAATTCAGAATTATTAGAGAATTTCATATTATGTAATAAATTCAATCTCTATATTATGTAAAAAAGATTGGAAAATACAGAGGTTCACTTTCAATTCAGAATTGTTGAATCATTAGAGAATTACTAACATCTTGAGTTAGTTAATATGTATCCACCCTTTTGTGCATATTAATATTGGGTATACATGATGATTCTAAGAGAATTTCTAATTTGTTGAATTTTAATAGGTTTAAGGATGGATTAACTAAATTATCCAACTACTTGAACCAATTACTTCTTTTAAGTATAAATAATTACATGCTACAATATATACAGTTTTTTTTTTCTATATTTAAAGTAACATATTTGTTTTTATTAAGTAATGTTTAATAACAATATAGGAAAATATAAATGGAAAAAAATCACTATAAAAAACAGACCAATGAAGAATTACTTTGAAAGTAAGAAAGAGAAATGAAAATAATTTTAAATGTAAAAAAATAGATGTTGAAACCTATTTGGTTAAAGATTTAATTTGAACTTTCTATAAGTTTCAATGCATTTTGATTATTAATAATTATGTTTAATGTAAGTACAAATAAATTATTTATTTAAGAAAGCCATGTAGAAAAAATAGGTAGCCTCACACTCATTCTCGTAATCTTTTTTGTGAGATTTAATATATAGTGACTCTAATTTCAATAAAGACACCAAAAGTTGAAGAAGAGACACAATTTATCTTAATACCAATACTAAAGTGGTATTACAAACTAGGTCATATTTACATCAATAACACACATTGGTGTTGTTATCGCACAGTTTGTAGCTAGGTCAAATGGCTAGAGGATAAAGGCCAAACTGGCATAACAGGAACCTACCCCACCCAATGTCACTACAATGGGGAGGTTCTTTCTATTCAGGGAGGTTAGCCCAGGGGAGACGTCCCTGGTAACCTGGGGTTTGAAGAGGCCAAAGTATAAAGGTCAAAGTAAAAGTTCCTCCTCACAGGTTACCACCAAGGTCAGATAGTCTGGCTAATCAGCCAATAATGAAGTGTAGCCCCAAATGAGAACATATGCCCGGAACAAGACAATAGCAAAACAATATATGCAGGCTATAATTCAGTGGGTTAGTACTTCATATAACTATCTGACATCAATATGTAATCAATTAAAACAATAGATATCAATGAGATCAACGTTTATCAATATAGCAATGGAGTAATATCAATTCATCAATAAATATTGAGATGATGTAGCTAACAATGTATTTAATTAATCCTTTACTCAATAAATGCTCTTAATCATCATCTAATTGCTTATCAAAGACATATGTTGCGTCAAGATGGAATATCCAAGTATGACATCAGCCTAATTAGGGTTAGCTAGTTAGTTAGGGTTTCAAATTTAAGAGTTTTAAGAAGTTGTTTGAGCACTATCACTTCAACGTTGTGGATCTAAGATTAGTGCCTAGGGGTAAATGGAGTCAATTAAAGAGAGGACGCAAAGTTGAAGGGATAAGAGGCTAATGAAAAGAGGGAAGGGTTCTAAGGTGCATCAATGGCAGGGCCCTAGAATCAAAACCCTAGGGGAAAGAGGCTCACTCCGGTGTTGCTTAAGCAAGGCCTCGTGCTCTTTCCTCCTTCCTTAGGTCAAACTTGGCAAAACGACTAGCATAAAGGATGAGTCAAGACAAGAGAGTAGGGTGAGGGAGAGTGTTGCAATGGCAAGGCCCTATCACCAAACCCTAGAAGTAGGACGGCCCTAGGTGTAGATAACCTAGGCCTGGGACGTCTCCTTCTTCTTTAACTTTTAAAAGCATGGCTAGCACAAGGGAAGAAGTGAAAAGAGTGTAGCAAAGGCTAGACTCTTCCTTCCTTCTTCAATGGCTGAATATTTCTCTTTTAGGGGACATGAAACAAGGACCTACTTGTGTGCTTGTCACCTAGGGTTTTGAATCAACAAATTTATAATAAATGCAAGAATACAAGCCTACAACCATTCAATTAAGAAGTTTTGCAGAAAATACACTTACATATCATGAAGAAATAGCAATGCAAACCCTAGTTGTAAACCTTCCTTCAAGAGAAATGCCAAAAATGCCAAGAAAATCCTTCCTTCAATAAGTGCGCCTCACTTAAAAGATGAAATACCCCAACTAGGGCGCAAAAATCAGATCTCACAAGAGAGTGAGTTTTTGTGTTATTCAAAATGAGGATAAAACTCCTCAATATATACTGTATCATGACCTTTAATTAAATTTTAGGTCATAAAATTAGCCGATAAGGCTTTAAACAAAAATCATATTGTTTTTACATTAAATGTTCTTTTAAAACCCTAAATGAGCAAAAGATGAGACGTCAAGTCCTCTTGAGGGAGACATTAGGCCCTTTTGGGGCTAGTGCAACATCCACAAGCCAGACGTTAGCCCTCCTTGGGCTCTTCCAAACTGCCACATGTGCCAACAACCCTGTCCATTTGCCATGATGACGTCACAAACCTCCCGGTGACGTCCTGGGTCATCTGGGGCCAACGTTCCTCTACAAGTGGGTCAATCCCCCTAGGTCCGGCTCAGCCAAAGTGTCCCTGATAGAACGTCCTTCTTCTTCTCAGGTGCAAAAGCTCAACCGAGCACTGTCCTGTCTCTGCCCCTGATGGGGTCTTAACAACCATCTGATGGGCTCTTCAGCCCCATGGAGGTCCGAACTAATCATCTCCCCATGTGTACCTATCCACGTGGTACATGTCCGTCGGGCATGGTCCTGCACATCAAAAACTTCTCCCTCCATGGGCTCATTAGTCACAGGGATCATAGCAATGTTAATCACATCTCATCATTAATATTATTAGACATATGCATAAAAAACCTGATATATCATCCAATAGCTCAAAGATATTACAAAGACCTAAAATACAAGGTTGAAGGAAAAGACAAGACACCCTATTGGGCTAGTATCCATAAGGAAAGGAAAGTCTCCAAGGGGTATCATCCAAACCATGTAGAATGAGGTGATGTGGATAAGGGATGTCTAGACATACGGGTAGAGTGAAAGACAGGGATGCATGATATTACCTGTGGGTGCCTTTGTAGAAGGTGAGTTGTACCCGTCATGGATGCAATTTTTTCCAAGCCCTTTATTTCCTTTATTCTTTCTTTTCTTTATTTTCTTTTTCTTTTTTATTTCAAGGACTAACTAGAGGACATTGCCTTGGTGTGGTGATTAGAGCTGACAGTGTTACCCACAAGCACTTTCACAGAGATGATAAGGATGGCTCATGATGAGACCCCCTTTCCCTTGGCCATGCAACCAAAGGTCATTGCCCTGGCATGGTAACCAGATAGTGGCAATGTCATGTTGTTAGGTACCCATGAACATAATAGGTTGGCTCGTGATGAGACCCCCTATCCTCTTGGTTAGGTCTTGTTTAGTTATTTTTCTTAGGGTCCCTCTTGTTTCTTGCTGAGAGGATTTTTATTGCCTTCTCGGGGATCCCTGGGCGAGGCATCTCTAGGTTTTATTTTTATGGCTTTTATCTTTTACCTGTTGCTTTTACCTTTTGGGCCTTTAGCCCCTTCTTCCCACAAGATAAGGTGCAAACCCACAAACAGATTATCCTAATGCCTGGACTAGGGGAATGGGACAGATGAGTGGGAGATAAGATGAAAAAGTGATGATATGATGGGAGCGGACGATGGCTCTTCAGAAATCCCCCCGGTGGCAAACCAAAATCTATGGGTACAGGCTTGCTAGGATACCCTGTCAATCCCCCCGACAATGGTCAAGTGGGTTAATGTAAGATCCAAGCAGTTGTTAGAGATAAAATGAGTAAGATGCATATATCTAAAGGTTATAATGATCAAGGTGACACATACCATGATAACTGGACCAATTACCTCATGGAGCAAGAGCCTTCTCCGATACAAGACCATGCCGATGGTGATGGATGTTGTTGCTGCTGACAAGACGGATCTGATGAAGGAAGAGAAGGATGGGCCCTCCAGGGCCATGCTCAGGTTAATCCTGCTCTCGGTACTCCATGTCTAGGACCTGTGGGCCTCGAGACATGATCTCCTAGTTATCCCATGAAATCGGGGATAACAGGTGTCATATAGTGTTGTTCCAAAATGTTAACTCTGAACTCTTTCTCTGGTCCAAATAAAGGTGTTAAACTAATGCCATGTGCATGCTTGAAACTCCTTTAATGCTACATAAATATAACTTGTCCTTAAATCCCTATGGCATATAGAGTTCCTCGGAGCACATTCTCTTGTAAATGCTCCTCTAATCATATTTGTGCTACCCTTGAGCCTCCATTGGCCTCCAATTTATAACAAAACTAGTAGCCTTAAAGTTCAATAATGTGACATTGTAGTGTTCAACGAAATTCCTAAATGACATCGAACTGGTCAGGTATTGTCACATATTGTTCATTGTAAGACCACTGACATATTAGCCTTAGCAATCTATGCCTCCAAAACTATTTTCACCTTAACAAACAAAATCCTTTGTATGGAGTCAAATATCACCTTACCCAATCATAGTTTCACAATAGTTTTCTCTATATTAACGATAATGATATTGTCTGAGATGTTCCCCATTTCAACCACATTGTAAATGGCATGTCCTTCTTCCATGGCATGAATATTTGAAAGTATATTTCCAAAGGAAAGGGAAACACTCTCTCGATGTCTCTACTCCATCTTTATTGTCATGTTAACAATTTCATAGCTTTTTCCAAGTGCATTGTATTCTTCCCTAGTAAAGCTATAATTTTCAAATACCTTTATCTTCTCTAAGGACTTCTCCTTATTATTGATACCATATATCCACCTCAACCGCCAAAATCTTTTTTGCAATTTTCTTCTTTTCATGTTTTCTTTTACCTCTAATTCTTTATCCTTCTCCTTATGGACCAAATATTTTTCAATTATTCTTTTTCTTAATTCATGATTAATTTCTTGTCACTTGCATCTCTTATCTTATGTTATATTTTTCTTCTATCCTTAGCCGCTTCATTTTTAACTTACAATTTATCTTTAGTCAACCAATCTCTCGTTGGCTTCTCAACAAATCACTCGCTCTAAAGTTATTCCCAATATGGTTATCTATAGCTAATACATTACCCACAAGGAAAAACAATGCACCTATGTGCAATCTAATGCTACTCCAAGCACACTTAATTCTTCTCTTAAACTAAATCTTCATTCAATAGTAAGTTTTAGTTTCCAAACTACAACAATGGCTCTCCTCTCTTGACCATCTTCTTCTCTAAAGATCAAGTTGCTTTGATACCATCTGATGCAAACAAATGGGACTAGGCCCAAAATCAATCTCAAGATCACCTTTATGCGATTCTAAAATACAAAAAACACTAATTCTAATGGAAGATAACAAATGTTAAAGACTCAATACACAACTTATCATAATACCAATACCCCAA
>ML788310.1:754616-785134 GCA_009831015.1 Picea engelmannii
GATTTTCTGGAGGCTTATTTGGTGTAGAAGTTCCCTTTTTGGGTGGCATGTTGGCCAAGTATCACTTTTGAACCTTGATTTTTAGGTGGTTCTGCTAGACAATATTTCTTCTGTTGTATCTCCCAATTTTTGGCCCTTCTGGGCATGGAACTTTCTCTTATGTATTTCTTTGATATTTCTTCTCTGCAATGCCACAGGACTGATCAAAATTGGATGTGCCAATTGGAATTTACGGTAACTTCCCCACAACTTGCCGATTTTTGGCCTTTCCAGGAGATCTCACTTGTATAGTGTGCCCCGTACAAAATAATTGATATAAAATTCTGAAACTCGCACCCAAAATACTACAGATTGTCTACGATCCAATGCAACCAATCCCACACAATTTGGATACTCTGGGAAGAAGTTATGATTGTTTTACCTGGAACACCTTCTTGAGACTAGTCAGATACCCTATCTTACACAGGGTGTATCTACAAATTTAAGATGAACCAGAAGCTAAAAATTTTACCACAGATACATTACTAATTCCTGTAAATGGCCTCTAGAGTTCAGGGTCTGAAACGTTACAGAAATTTTTTTATAGCGAAAATTCCGCAATGACTCATTTCAGGATGATTCCAGAACCCTATCTTGTATAGGCTGTATCTCCGAAAGTATATGGCCTCAGGAGCTTAATTTTGAACCCAACGTACCTTGATCCATCTACTAAATATCCTCCAAGAATTTCCTTCTGAAACATTGTAGAAAAAAAGTTATAGAGAAAATTCCACGGTGTCTCAGATGTAGCAGCGAAACCCCAAGACCTTGAGCTCTGATACCATATGTTAAGAACCAAACATCAATATGGCATAGAAAAACCTCAGGAAAAGTACTCAACGCCTTGAAAAAGAGATAATTTTAGATAATGAGCCTCTTCGAGGGGGCAACCTCATTTTACCCCACTTAAATGTTCAAGTACCAGATGATTCAAAATGAAAATGTCTCCTTGGTATATATATAAGAGACTAGGAGGTATAATTACAACTAATGGCTTAAAGTCGATCTAAATAAAATAACATTACTAATCTAATATGCCTCAATTAAGGGGTAATAAATAACATTACTAATCTAATATGCCCCAATTAAGGGGTAATGAGCCAATATTAGGGCTTAACGGTATGCTAGAAGACTATCAGATGTTTATAACAGGTCTCGCAATAAGGGAGAAACCTCCTAGTTTTGAAGAATTGACAGGTATTTTACTGCAAGAGGAAGAGAGGCGCATGAATTTGAAGCCTCAGAATTCATATTTGGCACTATGGTCAAATAAGGGATCCATGAGAGGGAGATCAGGAGAAAGAGGTGGAGGAGGCAGTTCATCGTAGAGAAGACAATCTCCAAGGCCGAATCGAGGTATTCCATCTAACAAGAATGAGTCAAAGAGTTTTTTTTATTATGGCCGACCTGGACATCTTATCAGAGACTATCAAAAGAATAAGAGTCATGAGGCTAGGAATAAACCTAGAAAACATTCAAGTCATTATGCAGAATAATCTTCAAAACACGATCTCGGATTGTTTATTGCTAGTGATGATATTGATGAACCCCCGAATTTTGATTCAAGTGATCTTAGACTGTTTGTGTCTAATGCTTCTTTGTCTACTGAAACTAATGATGTTGATGCCTGGTTTGTGGATTCTGGAGCATCAGTACATATGACATGTAATAAGAAGTGGTATACTAATTTCAAAGAAACACAGAATGGTGCTAGCATATATCTTGGAGATGACCGCACTCATCAGATCAAGGGATACAGAGATATTCCAGTAACATTTTCGAATGGTAATGTTCATCACATTCACAATGTTGTGTATGTGCCTAGGATAAAGAAAAATTTGATCTCTGTGTCCACCATTACAGATCAGAACTTGAAGGTTGAATTCTTGCATAGTGAAGGATTTGCTGGACCAATATAGAACTGTTGCAATGGGAGTCAGAGCAGGAGGACTATACAAGCTTGATGTTACCAGCAAAGAACATCACGCACTGAATTTTGCAACTATGCCAAGAGAGAGTCTTTCGCATCAAAGGTATGGCCACATCAATCATCATGATTTATTGTTATTACAGAAACAAAATATGGTTGAAGGACTTCCCATGTTGAAGAATGAGAATGTTGCTTGTGAAGGATGTGCATTAGGAAAGATGTACAGAGATGAATTCCCCTCTAATCTTGATAAGAAAAAGAGAGATGTGTTAGATCTTGTGCATACTGTTGTTTGCGGACCTATGCAGACTAGGTCTTTAGGAGGTGCATTTTACTTTCTGTTATTTATTGATGATTGCACGAGATACACATGGGTTTATTTCCTTAGAAGAAAAAGTGATGTTTTTGAGTACTTTAAGGAATTCAGAACCATGGCAGAAACACAGACAGGAAAATCCATCAAAATCCTCCATTCATATCAAGGGGGAGAGTATAAATCAGGGGACTTCATCAAATATTGCAAAGATCATGGAATAGTACAACATTTTACAATACCCCACACTCCACAACAGAACGAAGTTGGTGAAAGGAAAAACAAAACTCTGGTAGAGTGTGCACGCAGTATGATGAAAGGTAAGAATCTCTCGAATGCATTTTGGGCTGAAGTCATAAGCACTACAGTTTATTTAAAGAATATAAGTCCAACAAGGTGTCTTGATAATATTACTCCTTTCGAAGCCTTGTATGGTTCCAAACCTGTAGTTTATAATTTGAAAGTATTTGGGTGTAATGCTTTTGCACATATTCCAAAGGAGAATAGGAAGAAATTGGATGCCAAAAACATTAAATGTAATTTCATTGGGTACTGTTCTGAATTCAAAGCATACAAATTGTTTGATCCTTCTACTCACAAAGTATTTGCGAGTAGAGATGTACTTTTCCATGAGAAGGAAGAAGGAAATCATGAAAACAACAGTCATGAGGAATGGCATAAACTTCTTGATGAAGGAGTTAAAGAAGAGAAGCAACAACAACAATCATCACAACAACAACCACAATTTCAACAACAACCACCACAGCAGCAACCACAACCACAGAGACAACAACAACAACAATAAGGACTCAGTGACATGGACACTTCAAGCAGTCAAAGTTAACCTAGTGGTGAAGACAGGTCTTCGCAAAGTGGGGAGGAAGATAATCAACTGAGAAGATCTTCACGACAGGTTTGGCTCCATGAGAGGTATAGAGACTATGCCCTAATGAGTAGCATTTCAAATGTCATAGAACCCATGAGTTTTAATGAAGACAATGAACATGATGAATGAAAAAATGCAATGGAGGAAGAATATGAATCTATAATGAAAAATAATACTTGGGAATTGACTGAATTGCCTAAACATAAAAATCCCATTAGATGCAAATGGATATACAAACCCAAGTTTAAATCAGATGGTAGTATCGACAAATATAAGGCTAGATTGGTGGAAAAGGGGTATTCACAAACAAAAGGTATTGATTATGATGAAACATTTGCACCAATAGCTAAATTGAATACTATCAGATTGTTAATTTCTTTAGCTACAAAGTACCATTGGAAGCTACACCAATTAGATGTTAAATATGCATTTTTGAATGGTGAGTTAAAGGAGGAGGTTTACCTTACTCAACCTTAAGGGTTTTTGGAACAAGGGAAAGAACACTTAGTGTGTAAGTTAAAGAAAGCATTGTATGGACTAAAACAGACACCTAGGTCATGGTATGAGAAGATAGACTCTTTGTTTATTCAACAGGGTTTTATGAGGAGTAAGAGAGATCGAAATTTGTATACCAAATTTGATGAGCAGGGGTATATAGTATTGATTTCCTTATATGTTGATGATTTAATAATTACATAAAATGCAGGGAAATTAATTGATGAAATCAAGGAGCATATGTCACAAGTTTTTGAAATGAAAGATCTTGGTGAGTTACATTACTTCCTAGGTATTGAAGTTTGGAGAAATGCAGGCCAAACTTTTGTTTGTCAGAGTAAGTATGTCAGAGAAGTACTTAAGAGATTTAAAATGGATTAGTGTAAATCTTCTATTGTTCCCATGCAGTAGAATGTGAAAATTTCTTGTGATGATGGTTCGAAGGAGGTGAATGACACTATGTATAGACAGACGGTGGGTAGTTTGAATTATCCCACCACAACCAAACCTAATATTGCATATTCTATGAGTGTGTTAAGTCGGTTTATGGTGAAACCTCAAGAAAACCATTGGAATGCAACAAATGCGGTACTCAGGTATCTAAAAGGAACACTTGATTATGGTATTAAATATACTGATACATCTGATGTTGAGTTGACAGGTTACTCAGATTCTGATTGGGCTAGCAATCCAGATGATCGAAGATCAACCACTGGATATGCGTTTGGCATTGGATCCGAGATTGTTTCATGGAGCAGTAAAAAGAAGCCTACTGTATCTTTGTCTTCTACTGAAGCAGAACATAAAGCCTTGTGTGCAACAACTTGTGAAGCTATTTGGTTGAGAAGACTTCTTCAAGATGTTGGAGAAGAACAAAAGGAACCTACAATGATCAAATGTGATAATCAAAGTTCAATCAAGCTGGCGAATAATCCGATTTATCATGCAAGGACAAAGCATGTTGATGCTCAGTTTCATTTTGTTAGAGAAAAGTTGTAGTCCAATGAAATAACTCTTATGTATTGTAACACTTGTGAAAATACTGCTGATATTTTCATGAAGCCTCTTGGAAAGATTAAGTTTGAGTTGTTTAGGGAGATGTTAGGTGTAGAAGTCAATCCATTCTCCATTAAGGGGGAGACTTGGAAATAATGGAGCACTAGTTAGTTACCTAGATAAACTCTACCTAGTGTTTAATGTATATCCTATTTTCTTGTTGTTTGTTGTAACCGCCTAAATAGATTGGATTCCTATATTATTATGTAATCAGTCTTCATTGAATAATATATTGTGAGTGTAGTCTCACCTGTGTGGTTTTCTCCTAATTCTAAGTGTTTTCACATCTTTTGTTATTTGTGTAGAATCTTAGGACCAATATGTGTTTGTGCATTGAATTCACAATTGCATGTATGTATGTGTATGATGCAATAAATAGGATTACTTTCAACACTGTAATACTCTTACCTATGATATTATTGTGTATTCCTGCATACACAAAATGACAGGGAAAGAGAGAGAGGCAGGGCTACTTTAACAACACATGAGTGAATACTTAATATAGGAGAAATTTATGTACCTCCATATCCCTCACCTGCGATGTAAAACTCTCTATTTTTATATTGAGGGAATCTGTGTGAATCTTCAGATGCAATTGCAGGGTTAAAAATGTTTTAATCTATTTGTTTTGAAAGTATCCAATGCAAAAGCCTAAATGGTAAACTATATTGTAAGCACCATACATCATACCAGTTCCTTTGTCTCTAGACTGGGATATATCTGAAGTGTTGGTGTAATATCCCCTGAAGAGGGAATTATAATATTTTTGGGCTCATTCTCTTCACGACATGCCCCTTTCGCCCAAATCCAGCAATGAATACCTCGTCGTTTTCTTCAATGTAGTTCAAACAACCATCATTGGAAACAAAAGCAACAATCTTCTTTCCATTCTTGATAAGCTAAACTCTTGCACACTTTCGAATAGCAGAGTTTGGCAGTTTGGCCTCAATACCTATTTTTTCAAGAACAATGCCCTCGAGGGTATTGGATTCCTCCCAAAAAAGGGTTGGGATACTCTAGCCCTATTTATCCTGGTCTCGAGATAGTTCTGCAAGTTTTCTATATCCAAACATGGCCTCCATTGTAAAATCCTTCCAAGATCTAGGCGAAGCAAGTTAGGGCTGCGGGTGTGGCAGCTATGACAAAGCTGTTTCTTCTACCGTCTGGAATGTTCCACATGCTTCTTCTGCCATCTAGAACGTTCCAAGCCATATTCATGCTAACACGTGATTCTAATGTATATTGACAAATGGATTCTTTCTATAAGCCATTGACAGACAACGAAATTGGCAAAGAGCCTCTCCCTTAAAAATGCCTTCGGCGTAATTAGACTCAAGCCTATGCACTTTAGTAAGGTTTGAATATTTCCAAAAGCCATCACATCAAAAGCTTGAGAGTTGTTACTAACTCCAAAACAGTTCTTAGGTACATGATCTGGGGCTCAAATCTCCTAGATTCTCGACTAGCATCAGTGACTGAGAGAATGATATAGATTAAAGATTCATTCACAAATGTGAATTCTAGCACATATATGTCAATCCGATGGTGGATTGTCAATCTGGTTCCATGATTAATTAATGAGCCTACGTAACATCCAATTAAGAGGGCACATGGCTTGTCATATGATATTCAACACACACAGAGGATATGTTAGATGAAACTCTTCCTCTCATATCACATGATCGTATCACCCCTTTCATCGGTTAATGAATACCCTGCTCTAGTGCGACACAAGCGAAGTGTGATTATGTCATTGATCTAGTTTTTCTAGGCATTGACATTGACATTTCACTTCTAGTTGGTTGTATGCAAGTTTGAATGCTTGTGTGATGGCTCCAGTGCCACTCAATCTTGGTTCTTTGGGTCACATGGCTGCCACTTTGGAAGAACTATGATGGTTCTTAGTTGGAATTGAGGGTTTTTTTGTTTTTCTCGTTGAGTTTTAGTTAGAAGTTGCAATATTTTTGTGTTATGGTTCATGTTTATTTCAAATTTTGGTTGGTTCTTCTTCACCCCTTGTTAGCGTTAGGGGTTTCATTATGGTTTTTCCTGAGGATTTCATGCCAATAGTGTATTGGTCATAGCTCTTCTTTAGACTTGGTTTCTCTAGCATTGGCTTCACATTGCAAGCTTGGTAATTCTAGGAGTGGAGGCTTTTTCTTCCTACTCCACGACCTGGTTAATAGTGTCAGGAAGATGGATTATAATGAACTATGGGAGAGTAGAAGTGACCTACAATGTCATGAGAAAACTATTATTGGTCATGACAACACCATTCACTTAATAATAGAAAACATTGCAGTTAAGGGAACCACTACCAACCCTGCCAGCCCCAGATTGAGGCATTAATGGATATACTTTTTTAGCATAAGAGGCATATAAATACACTAGATACTGAATTAAGGGAGCCACATCACTAATTGTAAAATTGGAAGAATTAGGCACACACATAATACACACAAACATTGATTGTATTGCTCACGATAAACAGAGATAAATCACACTTAAATAAGTGTTGTGAGATCCAATTTATTCCACTCTTGGAGGGAGAGGTTGAGAGAATTTCTCAACATCCTCCAGCTAACCCAATCCAATCCCTGAAATTTATTAGTGGAATTAATTAGGCATTATCTCTAACACCCCCCGTTAATGCCTACATTACAAAACTTCACAAATTATATAACGGAAAAGGTTACAACACTTCGTCTGGCATGATCCTCATCAACGCATACACCCACTCCGACGCTTCTGGATTGCGCTCTTTCTCTTCCTCTTCTTCAAGATTTCCTTTCCCCTCATTTAAAGTATAAATGTTTCAGATCATCATTCATGCACTTGTACGATTGACAATTTTGACAATCTCGGCTCACCGGGGCTTCCATGAGAAAAGATGTCAATTATTGATGCATTCTATGAACATGCCTTCATCTGTCAGATTTCTTCTTTCGGCTATCTGTCAGTATCTAGAAGAGTAGTTTGGATACAAAATGTCCTCAACATTCAAGTATACAAGGTGACTTCCAATAAGAATAGTTGTTCTTGAAACTAGGGCTGTCAGCTTATATCAAGATACAAGAGTTCCTATTTTACATAAACACTTACATTAAAAAACTTTAAGCACACCACTCCTCACACCGCTCCATAAAACAATGAATTTCAAACACAGATTCGAAAACAGAAACAACAAACACTAAAAGAAATATAATAAGAACTTCTAAATGAAAGACAACATGTCTGAGGTGTTATCACTCTGTAAATTCCCAGTTGTTGAAAGGTAGAAGAAATTTACCATAGGTAAATTTATCCAACCACTTTGAAACTGGGATCTATCCTTGCCAGTTTCAGAGAGGGATCTCTCTGTAAGATTTAAATTTGTTTCAAAATTAAGATATTAAGCTAGTTAAAATAAATAGGACCGAGTTGTTTGTTTTTATAAAATGGTTGCAAAAGGTTTACGCCTCCATTGGGCTACAGGGTCTGCTTTTATAAAATTTGAGACTGACTAATAGATTTTAAAATGTCTCATAGGGCAGGATAATGTAACTGTTGGATTCGTTAGCATAAAAATGATGGAAAGCAAAGAAGATGAGATAATCAATTATAACCAAGAAGCATTTAAGAATTTCTTAATTATAACATCAGAATAAAACATTTAGAACATTTAAAGTCAGAAACAAAGTATACGAGGATCAATTATGCAACTTTCGCTACTTTCAAATGATTAGATTTAGAAAAACAAAATGAGTACTGAGAGATATAACATTCAACAAAGAGAAGAAAACTTCACCAACAACTAACACGCGAGAATCCTGTAAAACATCCATTTTATTACTGGTAGATCTCTGATAAAAATTACAGTGCTTACAACTTGCTTGGGCATAAAGATCAACCCTCAATGCTTCCAAGTTCGAAGTATTTATAATCAAAATTACAAATGACCCTGTCATTAATGATCAGGATGTGGAAGATTCTAGATCTAACTAACTAGGTAACAAGATACAAAAATGTAGGAATTGATGATGATCTGTCGAATCTTTCATGCTAATTTTGGGGAAGGCTGTTGGTGAGTCATTCATGTGACTTTGTCTGCTCTGCATGCTGAGTTGGATTGTACACCTCATCCCTCATTCGATCAAAGTGCACAACTCCTCCCATCTTTGCTGATGGGGAATGGTGACTTTGAGAAGTATTCGGTAGATTTCATCCATTTCTGTATATTTAGAAAATGTCAGCCTGGTGATGAAAATGTATTTGATCTCGTGCTGGATGTTGAGGTCCAGCTGCAAAGTCTCTAGAAATTATTTTCCTGTTATGCTTCCTTGTATTCCTGAAAACTTGGAACTGTCCTTGGCCACCATGGAAATCTTCTGCTTGTAGTTAGAGAGGGTCATCATCTTGTCATTCAGTACCAATAAACCAATAAGACCTTTCTTTTGCAAGGCATCGATCTTGATGAAGAACCTATGAACTCCGATGTCCATGTTCTGGACTTTCTCCTCCAGCTGCAACATCAATCCTCTTTTAGTCAGAACCCTCTTGACTTCGAGGATGGTTTCCGTCCTATCTTCAATATTTAGGTATTCCAGCTCTTCCCTAGTCTTCGAATTCAGAAATCTAATGATTTCATTTTCTTCTGTGGGCATTTCTCCCAACTCTCCCTTTATCTTGTCAATGGCCAGCCTGCTCCTCAACACTAATTCCTGTTGTTCAAACATAATTTGAACCATGGGCCAAATTTCATTTACCGACTTAGAGATGTCCATCCAAATGTTTTCCTTGGCTTAAACTAGTGTTTTTCCCGCCACTGTTTGCTTTTGCAACTGTTGTATTTCCTACTTGAGCTTTTCTGATGTTTTCTTCTCAATGTTGTAGCTTGTTTGGTAGGAAGACTTAAGCTCCTGGAGATTCTCAACCTCCTTTTTCATTCTATTGATCTTTGTTCCTTGTAGGGTCATCTCCTCCATTGATTTTGCTAGCTCTACAGATTTTTCTAGAGTTGTCAGTGGGGTGGCTGATGGAAGTTCTGATGCAGTGGTTGTTGATATAGTTGTCATGCTAAATCATGTGAGAGGAACTGCACTCAATGGGATGACTTCCATAGGTGTTGCTTGTTCTTTATCCTTTACTAGTCATTCCAGCTCTGCTTCCATCTCTTTTATTTATGCATTTTGTTCCATGATAAGCTTTAGTAATTCCTCCTTCTCCCCTTCTGTATCAGCTATCTCTTTGGCTTGTAAGTCTTCTGCAGCTGGCAATTTCAGTTGTTTCCTCAGAGATGCTATGTCAACATTCTTTTTCTTAAGTAACTCCTCTATTGCTTTCACATTTGAGGGGTCATACCCAATTTTGAGCACCAATTCTTTTAAGGATTTAATCATGTTGTCCTTTGCAAAATAAGATATTTTCTCCAGTTTTAATTGGGTATGAACGTTGTTCAGAGAGACCTGTAATTTCACAGCAGTAGAGGAAGCGTGGGCCAATGTGGAGAATACATTTTCTCCAGTCTGCCTATGCAGATCCATTTGGTCAGCTGGATGAACTTGTTTGGCATCAAATTCAAGAGTCGACCTTTTGTAATTAGTGATCTCTTTGGGTTGAGGCACCTGTGCTTGCAGAAACGCCATGTGCATTATTCCCTTCTCTGTATCAAAATCTGATAGCAATCTGTGTTGTGTTGTGGACGTTTGCTTCCAGAACTGAGCATAGGTGCTGCTGGTCAACATCTGGTTTTTCTTCTTAATCAAATCATATTTTTCAAAAATGATGAGTTTTACGGATGCCGGTGGAGGTTGGGTGATCACAGTAGTATTTGTCTGCTTCTTTAAGGAAGAAGTATACATCATCTGATGGCTTCTTGAAAGAAGTGGTGTAAGTTCTCCCTCGACTACCTTGGTAGACTAGGTCTCTTCCTCTCTAGACTTGTGAGTAGTGTGGGTGGTTTTAGGCCTTTTAGTGTATACCTGGAAATCCTTTGCTGACACTTTGGTGAGTGAAGGAGAAACACCTTTCCTTGGTATTTTCTCCTTTGGTACCCGCAGAGTGGTAGTTTGTGAAATCATGGTTAGAGGAGACTGATGTTCAATGTCTTCCAGGGTGTTCACCTCCCACTCTGTCTGGTTCACAAATTTCTCAATTTCTAGTTTGAGTGTGTGAGCATATGGAGAACTTTTGTTCTTCGATCTCATTTCTCCAATGATCCCACACGGATCATAGTGCCAAATGAAATTGGTACTAAATTTCATTTCCTTTAATAATTCTCCTGCCTCTTCCCTGACAGCTCGACTGTTGCAGATAAAAGGTCCTATCTGCCCTTTGATTCTCATCTGTTGTTTCTTCTTCAGAGATACAAAATGTATATCATTCAAATTGATCATTTGTCTAATAAAGTCCAGGGCAACTATCCTGACAAGCAAGTACGTGGGAAGTTTGTATGGAGCTAACTCACACCCATATACCCTGATTTCTGTGTGATTTTGATAGAGGTACCAATATCCAGTATTGGCGAGGTCTGAGAGGTGTAATATTCTCTAGACCTCCTCATTTATCCTCGACTCTGGTCTACCACTGAGCATTCTCACCACCGGATGGTAAAACTTCTCAATAAACTGTTTGAAATTAAACTCCATGGAGTTTCTTCTGAGTAGCGAAGTCCAAGAGGTTACAGCCTGTGGTTTGTCATCCTGGTCCATTTTCTGCATAGGGAAAGAGAGCCTGTCTGCTTGAAAGAAGGTAAACATGTAAGCCAGTATCGAAGAATACCGGAACATGCCCTCTATGGCGAATTTAAAAAACTGATCATGGATATTCTTGGCCAGAAAGGTGTTGTAATCGAAGTGGATGGTGGCCATATCTTCAGTAGAGAAAATGGATAGGAAACCCAAGATGGGTTCATCCACCCATTCGTCTGAGAAATAACCGAACATACAATGTAATGATGAAATAATTTGGTTTCCTTTCTCCAAAAACATGGAGGAATGGTAAGTGGGATTTTTCTTGAGAAATTGGGCATCTTGTGGGAGGAACAACTCAAAAATATGTTCTCTTCAGGGAAAAGACAGGCTCTAGTACATTTTTGTTAGAACTTCAATGCCGAGGGGGGAATGGGATTCGGCTCTAGGTATCTGCATCATTTGATCAATGGCCTTAGGTGTGATGGAGAAAAGAGTTTCTCCAGACGATGATACTATGGCTCTCTGATCGGGGAGGTAATGCACCTGGCATTTGAGGGAGAACTCTGGAAAATGGTGGATTTGGGGAAATAGATACAGAGGGATATTGGACTCCTAGAGCCCGATCTCATTGCTTTGATCCATGAAGGTATCTTTAAACCATATCTGCAATTCGGTGAAGTGGAACTCACACCTGGTCTCTATGACCAGGTAATCTTTATCAGCTAGCGGAATCCGGTCGAGATCGACAAGAGGTGGGAGGAATGGATTTTCCTCGACTTCTGATATTTTAGATTTCGACGCCATCGATTCAACAGGTACCTGCAAACTGAAACAAAAGCGTTAGTAGGCAGTGGCTATGGCTAGGTTACTGGTTGAAAAGGCGAGGAAAAAGAGCTTTCTGGTGTGCAGAGTTTATGAACAGTGTGTGAATGGTGGAAACAAGGTTAAAATTGAGTAAACGGGTATCCGTTGGGTGCGGGGGACAGGTCAGCAGACTAACATGTATGTTATCCTATAATAAATGGCCAATAGATCACTTGAGGCGTGAGGTGGCAGGTGGAGGACGAGTGATGGGTGTACCAGGATGATGTGGAGGGCGGTGATTGGAAGATAAGAAAGTGGGACATGACCTGTAACGGGTGAATGGAGGGGACAAGTTGACAGAGTTATGAGACAGAACTTATATGGGAGATAGTGGGATGTGACGTCATGAGGCGATGATGGTATAGAAATGTCTATATGGCAGTATGTCGGAGGGGGGTATGGAAGTAAGTGGTTTATAGCAAGGGGGGTATGACGCCATATATTTATGACACATTAAGATGGGGCCCACCGGGAAAAACCGCCCATATCAGACCCCCCCCCAACGTTGAAGGTAGAACGGTCGAGGGGGTCCGAGATTTCCTGCTGATCGTAGATCCAAGCGTCGCTGGATCTGTTAACGCTATAATTTTCCCAAGGCTGTGGAGGAAATCACAGAGGTAACGTCAAACCACTTGGATTCCTAGATCTAGCCATCCAAGACTGAGAGAGGGCTCTCTCTTTCTGATCTAGCTTGGTTTGGAATAAAATATTAGGCTAGTTATGATAGATTTGGTTTTGGTTTTTAAATGCTTGGTTGGAACAACACGAGAAAACCATTGGGCAATGGAGTCAAAGAGGCCGAGGTGATCAATTTGCAGAAGTATCAATCTCAAATGAAACAGGGCAAGGTAGACATACTACTGGATCCGATAAATTTAAATGAAGTGAGATAGAAGAAAAAGAGAAAAGATTAATTTAGCAACAGAGCAATGAAGAATTTTGCCATTAAATATCAAAAGAAAACATTTATATTATCCCCAACAAGAATCAAAGTGTATTTTTCAACAAATTATGTTGTTAAAACTTCAGCAAGATAATAAGGAAAGGAAAAACATATGGAAATAGAGAGACAAATTACAGGAGAAGCACTTCACCAATAGCCATGGCACATGAATCCTGAAACAATATGATCTTGTACCCCTGCAAATTTGAAAGAAGAGAGGCTATACGAGCTCATTACAATAATTGGGAAAGTATCCCTTCAACAGGTTCCAACCCCTCATTTACTATTTCAAAACTGTATTTATAAGTCTATTACATGAGAGAGTTCAATTATGAAACTGCCAGCTAATAATTACATCATGCATTTACCAATTATAACAATGTTTATCATAAAAACTGTCTCCAACAAATGATTGCCATATGGTAGCTCCTCCCTGATATCTATGACTGATGCTCCACAAAATACCATACAACTTGATTTGATATGCCAGAAACTTAGTCAAAGTGATGATCTGTGCCTAGAAATGATGGATAATTGGTTGATATGAATATCTGGATATGGTATTCATTTATTGAATTACTGCCACATGCCCTTGACTGCCTAATTTTCTGCCTCGAAATGATGAAAAAGACTTCACTGAATGTTGTAATTATTTGCAATATCCTCTCGATATTGTTTCTTCTAAGTTCTGAGTTGGATACCCTTTGAATGTTCAACTACTTCCTGGTTTGCAACCAGAGTTGTCCCCTTTCCTTGTGCTAAGTACTCTATAAATCTGATACCTGAAATTACTTTCTTTGATTGCCAACTATGTCTTCGAATGCATTTATGATAGAGTAAAATATATTCCACTAAATATAAGATACATCTATCCATTATAACCATTTTTTCCTTGAAAACTGAGTCTTCTTACTTTTAAAGGCACAGCTGGAGAGATTTGAAGGCACAAGTTTGTTGAAGATCCGAGATTTGAGGAAACTGTGACTGTATGTTTTTATCTGTTTTCCTCTTTCAACACATCACATCTGACACATGCAAAGGAGGACCTGTAACCTCTATGTTGGCGGCCATGTTCCCACATCAGTAGTAGTAGTTTGGAGTACTAAAGACTATAACCACATTTTTCTCCTGACACCAATTTAATATTCCATGACAAGCTGATGTGCCATGGAAAAAATGACTCAGACCATTAGTATGATTGAAATGTGTTGCAATTGCTGGCCTTTTGGACTATCGTAACTTCAAATTATTGGCATGTTCATTATCATATTTCTTATCCTTGTGCATGGTTGTTGCACCTATCACTTTGACAGGAAGACCATCCATTATGTTTGCCTTAGTACATTGATATGAAGGAGAAATTATTGACTTCTTTTTTCTGAAAGGTTTGACAGTCTTGACTCAGTAGGACGTTTTCCATTCAACCTATCAGTTATTGGGTTCATTTTAGACCATGACCCTGGAGCTGAAACTGCATGTGATCCTTGAGGTGAATCAGGTCGTGCCTTACATAATCTAAGGTCCCGATATCTTAGCTTGAAGTGATTCTTCATTATGGGCATTTTAGCAGCATTCATGGTTTAAACAGAGCACAAGAAATGCCCTGAATCTCCTCTCTCATTCTCAAAAAATAATCTCAAACATCTTTGCAAAGCTTTGTCCAAGACAATGTGAAGTAGCACCCTGTATACAACATCCTGTGTTGGGAATAAACGCCCCTACAGTAGTTGTGTAAAGATGACCAACAAACTTTTCCACCTCACCTTTTAATAACATGAACTGCTAGAATTTATTCATATATTTTGCGATATAGTTATAAAACTGCAAGAACCTCTTCATCAACTCCTTGTTACATCAATAGGGTTAACATTACCCCAATATTCCTCCCTTTGGTGCATCCATCACAGTGGAAACAATTTTCTCTAGCAATTGATTTAATAGAATTACATCTTTGGGGTGTGTTGACGGGAGAAATTGAACGCTCGTCAACTGGAGAAGTGGATTCGGTCCGGGGTTGTCTAAATAACACAAGATGTTTGGAATGATCCACCCTGACGGGTTTAGCAGCTCCGTTGGCCGATCTAAGTCCTAAGAAAACGAAAGAAAACTAAAACTAAAGAAACTAATCTAAATGAAAACAACAATTAAAGCAAACTAATAAACAAATCTGGAATAAATATATACAGTCTATTGTCTAATATTATACAACAATAATTCTATGAAATTAAATGTTCAGCTATCAACAGAATTAGATCTTAATCACAAATCTACAATATTTACAGATTACAGATTTTAAATGAAAACCTGCAAAAATCATTTGTAAGCTGTCCTATGACAGCAAAACTATTGTTTTTTTATTTTTATAATTTTATGAGAAAAAAATAAAACGGAAACTATCTAAGTTGAGCAATCAAAAATAATAATCTTAACTAATAAATCTGAACTAATATATCTATCCAAATTACTTAAATAACACTAATAAACTAACCTGTAATAACGCTTTCCAATTTGTCCCGTGCAAAGTATCCGATTCAGCTGTTCGATGGGAGGAAACCCGCACCAGATTCTCCACAAGCTTCTCGTAAACAAGAAGCAGCAATGCTCTTTGGATACAGATGATAAAACAAACAAGACATAAAAATGACAACAATCTTATAATTTACAAATCATCGCAGTTAGATAAATCCTTGTGCAAAGATTTGTACAGAACAGTTCAATTAACGAAGAAGATAAACTTTTATTCATTAAATTGAAATAGAATAATTGTTGTGCTAAAACTGAGATACATAAGACATGGACATAATTTAAATCACAACGCATTAACCTGTAATAAGTCTTGATATCTAAAGTAGTCAATGACTTAATCACAAATTAAAATGCACAAAACCTGAACGAAAGTATGATAAATTGAAAGCTAAAGCTGTTACAAAAGATCGACTTCCATTCAAGTTTGTATCATCATAAATCCATAGTCTTGTTCTCCCAACAGTGATGATGGGTTCTTTACAAAAAATAACAAGTATTTAAAGGCCACAGGGTAAAACATCCCTGTGGGAATTATAAAAAACAGTTTACAAAAAATCTGGGAACAATCTCCCAAGTCTTCTCTATTCCTGCCTATGACTAACAACTTAAAAGAAAACTATATCTAAACTGCCATAGTATGTCCAATTTGTCAATGAAATTCGTAGGTACCTGTAAGTAGACAAGAATAGACAAGTTTAGATAATGTTTTATTGGTAAAATTAATAAAAAATTTAAATTTTAAGACTAGCTACAAAATCTTGCGATTCTGTAGCTGGTCTAATTTGAAAACAGAACCATTTTAAATCAATCCAAAACTAACAGAAATATACCCTACCTATTTTAATTATTAATTCAACACAAAACAAATCGTTCATGCTAGAAGTAACCAGATTCTTTATGCCAATTTGAAACAAATGAAATCGTAATTGAATTAATCAAATGATAACAAGATATGTACGATCTGTCAAACAACTTTTATTACCAATTCGGAGCAGATAGAATCGATTGACAATTGGAAACCAACGAAATCATTTTTTGAATCAATTTCAAACAAAACAGATCGATCAAACAAATCTTTGGTATGAATTCAATATAGATATAACATGTCAATCCAACACTTAACATAATCGATTCTAAATGCAAAACTAACAGGGTTGTTTTTCTTTTTTGAATCAATAGATTATGTTGTATTTATCAAACCAATCCCTGATATCAATGCATTGCATACACAAAAGATTATGCTAGTTCAAACATACATAATCATTTCAAAATCAAACCAAAAGAAATGAATCGAACTAACTTAGGGCTGACACAATCGCTATGCTAAACTGAGAACAATAAAATCGCATTAACCAAATCATAGCTATATTTGATTTTAGCAAAACGAATCTACTATACATGATTCATAACGAAATCATTTTTAGTACTCCGAATATAATAGAATCGTTTTGAATCTAAACAACAAACATGACTAATCGAAAGCAAACCCGAATCGGTCATACTAATTCAAACCAACTCATAAAACAAAATCGATGTTGAAGTACATACCTGGGCAGTAAGAAAATGATTCGATCATGATAACTTTGAATTGACAAAGGCCGTTGCTGCCTCGACATTTCTGAAGACAATTGAACAGGTGGTTTTTTGTTTCTTTTCGTTGGCTTGTAGCCTGTCATTCTCCTTTGACAGCACTGTAACTCGTTCCTCTAACGATTTAATCTTAGATTACAACAGGGGAAGGTCCATGTAGTAACGTTCAAGCCGGGAATTGCATTGGGTAGATGGTGATTGATTGGGCCTTGGCATTACAGGCGAGGGTTCTTTCAAGTTACCAGGGGTGTCACTGTGGAGCTTAATTCCCGAGAATTTAGGGTCGTTTTTGAGGCACGGAGGTAAGTTGGAAACATAGTCATAGGGTTCCATAGAGCATAGGCCATGAGAATAGGGGTATTCCTCGGCTAGGAAACGTTCAATATTAGAGTCTGAATCCTCGCTCAAGACGATAGGCTTTTGGTCAGCGTTTTGCTTGGGCTTGTTCCAGGCGCATCTGGATATCCATCGTGCATTTTTCTTTCCCTTACTGTTCACACCAATATCACCTTTTCCTTTCTTCCTTACAGGCCTCTTGACGACCTTAGTATTGTCTTTAGCACATGGGTCAGCTATGGTATTGGGTAGGTCACAACTGGGGTAATTCGAGGGTTTGACAGGGGGTAGAAGGGTAGGAGATGGCACGGTAGGCATAACCAAGGTTTCAGTGACCACAACCTTGTCAATTTGAACAAACTCAGGAGTGGAAAAGCCATTCCTTGATAGGAAGGCTTGCCAACTATCACCACTAAGGCTCAAATGGTGGACGATAATGAGTTTGATCAAGCAGTGATGGAAAAGGCTGCTATCAGCCTTCTCACGCTTAAATCATTTGGACATCTTGTAAATACTACGTAAGAGATAATGTGTCATATTCAAAGGGTAGTCTATAAAATTCATCAACAACTGAAGATGATATAGAAATACCAAGCCATAATGACCTTCGCCGGTCACAAACTGCTTAACAATTTCCAAAAGATCATGCCACCTGGGTTTGAGGGCAGGGACATGCATACCTCTATCACAACTAACAATCTTTCTGGATGTGAATAGGAGCGGCCACGACACCTCATCTACTTTGGACTTCTTAAACCACCTTTTCCCTGTAACTGGTAGTCCTGTAGCTGAGCTTATGAATTCCTCATTTAGCTCGAGTTGTATGTCTCTGACCTTAGCCATGTATCCCTCAAAGGTGAGGGCGAACTGTTGGGCTATCGAAAAGTTGAAACCCTCAAATCTCTGGATAAAAACTAACCAACCACTATTTTCTAAATCCTCACGGGAATTGTCGAATAGCAGGAGTGTTTGGCTGCCATTAGGCTCTATGCTCACCACAGGTGCCATAGGAAAGGGCACACAGTGAGCCGAGTAAATGGGCAAGGGTTTGGACAGGGTATATGCAGGACCGAATAGCTCACAGACTTCCCGGAAACCAACGGAGGTAACCTGGGATAGAGGGCAGACATTAATGCCAAAGTATGCGAGGGTGGTGGAGCGAAATCAACCCATGCAAAATAGTCATATCCAAATGTTCAATCGACGACGCATATGGTGATTCAAATCACCATTGCAATGTGTTAAAATCAAATGCCATTCAAACAATTAATGAAAACTATGGTAAGTCGACCCAAATCTTTGCACAAGCAATAGTATTTGTATGGTTTTAAAATAAACAAAAATGATTCGAATATAGCACCAAGGATTCAATGATAAAACATATGCTTTGTATGAAACCATTGAATTAAGGGTCTAATCACCATGTTAATGCATTGTTGTGAAATCATTGAATTCGATGAAGTAATAGAACATCAAACCACCATTGAATCAAGGACTCAATCACAGTCTCATAAAAATGAAATCATATTAACAACAAAAAATGCCAAATGAGTAAAGGTTTTGGTGTCTTGCCAACTGTGTGACCATAAATGAATTGGAAATGCAATGAACACATAGACAAGAGTAACCATAATAATCCAGTGACAATTTTAATGCCATTGACGTGACTTCGAAATCAAAGTTTTCACGCTTGCAGTCGTGAAAACTAGAACAAAAGGCAGGTGTGAAAATGCGCAAAATGACAGTGTTGTTTTATTCAAAAACTTGCGATGAGAATCAAGGGTTCCAAAACACTTGTGTAGGCAACTTATAGAGATAGGATAAAAAAACAAAATGGCTACCAACAATGGCGACACACTGGTAGAAGCAGTTATCTCTACCAAAAGAACAAATTCAGATTATGATAATGAGAAAAATTCTAACTCAAAAACAACAACCAGAAAATTGTTTAAACATCATCGTTAATCAAATATTCCAGCAGTGCTTAAAGGATGAAAACTGATAACAGTCTTAAGACAAGCGAGCCACGATATTAAAGATAAAATCCCCAATACTGTTGACAGAGCCACTGCTTCCAGCAGGCGTCCATAGCCTTGACAGGGTTTCCATTTAACCCACTCTGATATCCGTATCCTGCCAAGAAGTTCCAGATTAGAATAAATGACATTTTAAGGTCAAGAGATTTCATATTTACGAATTTTCATATACCCGACATTGGTTCACTGCCAGCGGGCCTGTTCAGTACCCTGACGAAGTTGTCTTGGCGTCATGCATGCATTTACCCACTGCCAGCAGACCTGTTCAGCATCCCGACGGGTTTACAAGCACTTCCCACAACTCTTTTATGATTTATTTGGTTTTTTAAAGATATATAATTGAGCGGGGTGACACTGAAAATTATGATATTTTTGACATTTTTTTTTTTTTACAGACCTCAACAGAATTTTTTAAAACTGTCCTTCATTAAGATCCAGAGATGGTTTATTTATAGAACCAACCTTCTAAGGCAGGGAGACATCTTCTGAGTTATTCCCTTAAGGAACAGGGACAGCGTAAGAAGATAATAGATTATCGTGATAGGATTTACTCATAGATCGAAATCAATCAACTTCTTTCAAACAACAGTCCTTGTTCAACACAGATGTAAATTTCAAAAGTATATAATAATTGATGTTTAGACAATTTTTCAGCAGTCATTTCTGTGAAAGAATTTTCTGTTTTCTTTGTCTGAACAGTTCAAAATGCATGCATGTGTATTTCCAAAAATAAAAACTGATAAGTACAAGGGGAAAAATCAAAACCAAAACAGCAAAAGAAAAGCAAACAAAAAAAAAATATTTACACAGTATACAAAGGGTTGTCATCAAGCGAAATATCTTTTCAGAGCTTGGCCATTCACCGGATAGGTGTCAGGCTGTCCCTCTAGATTCTGTAACCTGAAAGAGCTGGGACCCAATTTCTTAGCAATTAAAAATGGTCCAAGCCATAAGTTCTGAAATTTCGTGTGCTCTCCCTTTCCCTCATGCGATTTGTCCCATTTCAAGACAAGGTCACCCACTTCGAAGTTCCTATCAGAGGCAGAGTTGGCATCAAACCAGATTTTGACCACTAGCTGATGCTGATCCAACTTACGTTTAGCTTGAGCTCTTACCTCTTCTAGTTTCATTAAAGCGTTGATTCGGTTTTCCAAAGGGGGACAGTCTTCTTCTTGTATTTTCTGTGATAACTGTACTGAGGGAAGAAGAATGTGTGGTGGCAGAATTGTTTCTTTGCCATAGACGAGAAAAAAGGGAGAGTTACCTACAATGGTTTTTGGTGTTACCCTATCAGCCTAGATTGCGTTTAACAGTGCATTATGCCAGTTTTTGTGATTTTCAGATACCATTCTCTTGATGATTTTAATCAGATTCTTATTTGTTGATTCTGCCAATCCATTGCCCTGAGGGTAATAGATGGTAGAATACTTCAGTTTAATTCCTTTTTCTAGAGCGAACTCGCTCATCTCAAGAGATTAAAAATAAGAAGCGTTATCGAATACTAAACAGTTAGGGATACCAAAACGAGTAATAATATTTGAATTTAGAAAGACAATTACCTGACTAGTATTCACAGTTCTTAATGTGGCATCTTCAGACCACCTGGTGAAATAATATGTGGTTGTTATGATAAACTTATGCTGCTGTGAGGATGGCAGATTGATTAGGCCTATAATATCAAGGCCCCACTACTGAAAAGGGGAGTCTACTGAAACTGGCTGCAAAGGAAAGGCTGGTTTCTGTAACCGCCCTGATGCTTTTTGACAAATAATACACTTGCGGCACAACGCATGGGTGTCTCTAAAAAGCATGGGCCAATAATAACCGGCTCTCAAAACTTTATGGGCAGTGGTGTCACCACCAAAATGCCCACCAACTTCTCCTGCATGCAATTCTAGTAAGACTTTTTCTGCTTCATCTTTCTCAAGACAACGCATTAGAACTCCATCAAAATTTTGACGAAACAGAATACCATTAATCAACTGAAATGAGACAGATTTCAATCTTAACGCTCTTATTTTAGTGGGATCCAGGTGGCGGGGGCCTGACCCATGTTCAAGACATAATTTTATATCGTCATACCATGGACTGACAGAGTTTTGTGCACAACAGATTGCATTTTGATTGTGTTGTCCTAGGTTTGACATATCATTTTCTTCTTGTTGTCTTGCTGCTGAGTCAGCGACTAACTTGCATAACCCTTGGCCTCTCACTATTTGAGCTGGGGTGATTTCTATGTCATATTTTTGTAAGGAAGTGACCCAGTTTGCTCTCTTTTCGCCTAGTTCTTTCTGCACTAACAGATTCCTGACGGCTGGGTAAGGGACGATAACCTTGGTCCTGGATTTCAAAAGATAAGATCGGAAGTGCTTGACTGCTTTGAAAATAACGTAGGCTTGCTGATCTACTGCTGGGTAATTAAGTTCCGCACCTTTGAAGGCAGAGCTCATAAAGGCAATGGGTACTTCATTGTTTTCAACGTTCTTTTGAGTTAGGACGACAACATAGGAGCGGTCGGAAGCAAATGTGTAGAGTATGAAGTCTTGCGAAATGTCGGGGCTCATGAGAGAAGGAGCATCTATTATGGCCTTTTTTATCGAACTGAAAGCTTGATTTTCTACGGGTCCCCAATGATATTGTGTGTCTTTCTTAATTAAATTTTGTAAAGGTCTAACCATTTCAGATAAACTGGGGACGAATCTCTTGACAAAGTTTATCTGGCCTAAGAAAGACTGCATAGACTTTTTGGATGAGGGAGGGTGAAGTTTCGAGATGACCTGAGTCCTTTCAGGGTCGATAATCATCCCTTTTCTTGACACAATGAATCCTAAGAGTTTACCTTGTTCTACTGTGAAGATGGATTTTTTAGGATTTAAGAAAATGTCGTATTTACGACATCGCTGTAGAACAACTCTTAAATGAGCTAGATGATCGGTTTTGTTTTTGGAAAATACAGTAACATCATCTAAGTAAACTACGACATATTGATTGATTAAACCTCGAAAAGCGATGTCCATCGCTCTCTGGAAAGTGGCACCGGCATTAATCAGTCCAAAGGGCATTTTTCAATAAGCGTAGGTCCCCCATGGAGTGCGGAAGGTAGTTTTAAGTTGGTCTGGAGGAGACATCAGGACTTGGTTGTACCCTGAAAAACCATCCAATAAGGATAGTCTCTCAGAACCAGATACCTGTTGAAGGATCTGTTCCATGGGTGGGACAGGGTAGTTGTCTTTATCAGACGCTCTATTAAGGTTTTGGAAATCGATGCAAAGTTGGATTTCCCCACTTTTCTTCCAGACAGGGACAAGGTTATAAACCCATTGCGTGTGTCTAACTGGGAAAATTATCTTAGCATTTAGGAGTTTATTCAATTATTTTTTAACGGTCGGTTTGAGCTCAGGGTGCATTTTTCTTAATTTTTGTTGGAAGGGTAAGGTTTGGGGTTTCATAGGAATGACGTGTTGTATGATGTTAGGGTCGAAAGTTTTAAGGTCATCATACGTCCACGCAAAAACATCTTTAAATTCCTTGAACAATTTAATAAATGCAGCTTTTTCTTGTTCAGAACACCCCACTCCTAAATTAATGCACCGTGGATTGTCATTAGTTCCCAAGTTTACTTTTTCATACGATAACGAGGAACTATTGGTTTTACAGTTGACCGATTTTTTAAATTTATCTTGAAGATCGTAAAATTTCTCTAATCTAACTACAGATTTAGGGATCGAATTTACCATTTCCGATGAAGATTCAAGAGTTCTCGGATCTGGTATTACCGTGAAATCACGCAAATTGTCGTCACGAGTGCATTCGTCAATCACCACACCTTGGAAAGTTTCTTCCATATGCAGGAAGCTAATTATATGATGATCGTTGTCAAATACTCTCCAGTTCGTGATGTTGTCGGGAACGGATGGCCTGAACAACAGTTCGACGGAGAATGCATCCGGAGACAAGCCTTCTGCAGGAAAGAGTTTGGAAGCTACATTAGCTAATAGATCATCTTCAGAGTTAGTCAATCTAGGAATAGAATTTATATTGAAAGCATAAAACTTATTCATTAAATTCCATACCTCGGATTGGTAGCTTTTAAGATGCGGAGATAGACAGTGGATAGAATCTCTTACCTGTTTAACCACGATTTCAGAATCGCCAAAGACAGTCAGATTTTGAATGTTCATATCTAAATATTTTCTAAGGCCCTGCAATAAAGCCTCATATTCTGCTGTGTTATTAGTACATTCAAATTCTAACCTACATGCAATCAAGGTTTTGTTACCTGCTGGATCAATAATAACGCAGCCTGCACCTGCTCCTTCTTTGGACTTTGACCCATCAAAATAAAGAGACCAAATTTTATTTTTATCGGGTGCATGAGACCATTGTGTAGAAGCTGTTGGCTGCACATATGCTACAATCTCGGACTGTTGTTCTGGGTTGGTGATAGCTGAAGTCTCGGCCATGAAATTGCCAAAAAAGGTATCCATCCCTTGTATTTCGGGTGAATCAGCAGAAGGTGTAAATGGTTCATTGGGATCATTCAAATCTGTGACTATGAGCTTAAGGTAGCGTTCATGGTTTACCTTGATCTTGTTGGGCTTGCCATTCTCGGGCAGCCACAGGTGAGACCAATCTATCGCGAAATAGCCGTGTAGCTGTTCCGACCAATCCCTGCTTAAAAATAGACCATACACTTCTGGAATATCCACAACAATAATATCAATCACTTGATGAACTTTGGGGTTAGATGATAATCTTATAAGAACATTCCTTAATTCGCCTATGACTTTAACACTAGTTCGATCAAGCTGTATGATTTTTAAAGTGGATGGTTCAACTTCAGCATTAATCTTCTGACATACAAACCATGGCATCACATTGGATGATGCTCCTGAGTCTACCATACAATTGTGCACGTTTCTATTAAAGATTTCGAAAGTTAACAAAAATGGAGGTACATTTCTACGAGTACTAAGAGTGGAAGCTTGTGGCTTTTTACTCGTGGTTTCTAAAGCTAATTTATCTACATGTGTTACATTATTTACATGAAGGCTTCCTTTATCCCGAGGATCAGAATTATTCTTAGCTGAAGTCTTCTGAGGAACTTTGTTCTGTACAACCTTATTACTGTTTGAATTACCATTTTTGCTATTCTCTGCGATATTCCGTAACATTTTTTGTAGCAGAAATGAAAATTTTAATAATTCATAAACATAAATGTTAGCCCTTAACTTTTTTAGATCTTCAACTAAATCATAATCTAAGTTGGGGTTTACATGACTCTGCTTAGTCTCGGCTAGTTTAGATTGCTTTGGGGGCAAAGTCGTAGTGTTTTCGAAAGAAGGTTTGTTTGTGGTCTTACTCCTAGTATTGTATGGATGTACTGTCTCGAAGTTAGCTTGAAAAATGCTATCCGAGAAGTGTCCAAAAATGTTCGGAGAAGATTCTTCTTCTTGAATTGTCTCTTGTTCAACAACCTCCTCAGGAATCTCAGGAGGCATCAAGTTATCCTGGGCTTCTAGAATGGTTTGAAGGGAGAATTGCAAACTTTCTAGGTTTAGGCCCTCGGTATTTGGATTAGGTCGGTTGGTGGGAAAAGGCATCCTGAACGGGGGTTTGTAAGGCCCTTTGCTCGAAGAAGCTTCTTCGGCTGTCCTTTTCAAATCTATAACTTGATTTGATAGTTTTTGAACGACTTTAGTTAAGTTTTCTAAATCCGAGCTTTCGGGTTGTGTTTTATTTTGAGAAGGTCTAGGGAGGATTTCGATCTTCTTTTTGGAAGATGAACTAGTTTCTATTTATTTACCAGTAGTATCTTTTAAACTAAGTATGTATTTTTCAATATGGCTGGCCTCTTCGAAGGCCTCTAACAATGTGGCTTTCTTAGATCGTTTTACCCAAATGGCTATACTTTGATGTAAGGCTTTAGTATAGTATGCTATGATAAGATTCTCAGCAGGCATCGAGTCGGTAGGGATTCGGTTCTTTAGTGTTAAGAATCTTTGATTAAAGTCTTTAATTTTTTCTTTTGGGTTCATTCTTAAGCTATAAAGCTCTATGACTAGGACTTCCGGGGACTTATCGTCTCCGAACTTTTCCAGAAAGCAAGATTCAAATTTCTCCCATGACACGATGGTATGGGGTTGCTGGGAAAAGTACCAAGTTGAGGCATTGCCCTCGAAAGTATAGGGGAACAACCTACATACTACGTCTTCATGCTCGACATTACAGAGTCTAATGGCTAACATAAAAATTTTTAATGTGATCTTCCGCGATCTGTTTAGAGTCAGGGTCAAACTTGGGAAGCCACTTCTCCGGATGTTTGGGTAAGGGATGCTGAGGCCCAAGTACGGCTACAACATCCTGGTCGAGCCAAGGTCTGGCAGGATTGTTCTAGTTGGCCATTGGTGTAGGCGGTGTGGAAGGCTAAGAAGGGGAACTGCCTTCGTCAGAAGAGTCTTCTCCAGAAGAAGAAGGAGATGATGGAGGTGGTGAGGGTGGTATTCCAGATCCTCCTGCAGTCGGAGTGAGGATTGGATATGTAGGGTTTAAAGTGAGGTTAGTGCCTCCAAGATGTTTTCTGATATCAGAGAAGTCTAAAGGTTGGTACAAAGGTCAATTTGGTTGCCTCAAACAGGCAAAGGCACTATGTGTTCTTAAAAGAGATTGGCGGACAATATCTTGTACGTCACCACCTGTAGGATTTGGGGTTGCTGGTTCAACTGTGATCCGTAGATCATCGTTTGATGTGGTTGTTGTTTGAGGGGGGATGTTGTCATTTGAATGGATTCTTATCACTATAGGTGAGCGGTTGGGTGGTGGAGGAGTCTTACGACCGCCTCGTGCCATTAATAAATTTTAGGCCCTCCTTCTAGCGCCATTTGTTGACGGGCGAAATTGAACGCTCATCAACTGGAGAAGTGGATCCAGTCAGGGGTTGTCTAAATAACCCAATCCGTTTGGAATGATCCACCCCAGTGGGTTTAGCGGCTCCGTTGGCCAATCTAAGTCCTAAGAAAACGAAAGAAAACTAAAACTAAAGAAACTAATCTAAATGAAAATAACAATTAAAGCAAACTAATAAACAAATCTGAAATAAATATATATAGTCTATTGTCTAATATTATACAACAATAATTCTATGAAATTAAATGTTCAGCTATCAACAGAATTAGATCTTAATCACATATGTACAATATTTACAGATTACAGATTTTAAATGAAAACCTGCAAAAATCATTTGTAAGTTGTCCTATGACAACAAAACTATTGTTTTTTTATTTTTATAATTTTATGAGAAAGAAATAAAACGGAAACTATCTAAGTTGAGAAATCAAAAATAATAATCTTAACTAATAAATCTGAACTAATATATCTATCCAAATTACTTAAATAACACTAATAAACTAACCTGTAATAACGCTTTCCAATTTGTCCCGTGCAAAGTATCTGATTCAGCTGTTCGATGGGAGGAAACCCGCACCAGATTCGCCACAAGCTTCTCGTAAACAAGAAGCAACAATGCTCTTTGGATACAGATGATAGAACAAACAAGACATAAAAATGACAGCAATCTTATAATTTACAAATCATTGCAGTTAGATAAATCCTTGTGCAAAGATTTGTACAACACAGTTCAATTAACGAAGAAGATAAACCTTTATTCATTAAATTGAAACAGAATAATTGTTGTGCTAAAACTGAGATACATAAGACATGGACATAATTTAAATCACAATGCATTAACCTGTAATAAGTCTTGATATCTAAAGTAGTCAATGACTTAATCACAAATTAAAATGCACAAAACTTGAACGAAAGTATGATAAATTGAAAGCTAAAGCTGTTACAAAAGATCGGATTCCATTCAAGTCTGTATCATCATAAATCCATAGTCTTGTTCTCCCAACAGTGATGATGGGTTCTTTACAAAAAATAACAAGTATTTAAAGGCCACAGGGTAAAACATCCTTGTGGGAATTATCAAAAACAGTTTACAAAAAATCTGGGAACAATCTCCCAAGTCTTCTCTATTCCTACCTATGACTAACAACTTAAAACAAAACTATATCTAAACTGCCATAGTATGTTCAATTTGTCAATGAAATTCGTAGGTACCTGTAAGTAGACAAGAATAGACAAGTTTAGATAATGTTTTATTGGTAAAATTAACAAAAAATCTAAATTTTAAGACTAGCTACAGAATATTGCGATTCTGTAGCTGGTCTAATTTGAAAACAAAACCATTTTAAAACAATCCAAAACTAACAGAAATATATCCTACCTATTTTAATTATTAATTCAACACAAAACAAATCGTTCATGCTAGAAGTAACCAGATTCTTTATGCCAATTTGAAACAAATGAAATCGTAATTGAATTAATCAAATGATAACATGATATGTACGATCTGTCAAACAACTTTTATTACCAATTCGGAGTAGACATAATCGATTGACAATTGGAAACCAACGAAATCATTTTTTGAATCAATTTCAAACAAAACAGACCGATCAAACAAATCTTTGGTATGAATTCAATATACATATAACATGTCAATCCAACACTTAACATAATCGATTCTAAATGCAAAACTAACAGGGTTGTTTTTCTTTTTTGAATCAATAGATTACGTTGTATTTATCAAACCAATCCCTGATATGAATGCATCACATACACAAAAGATTATGCTAGTTCAAACATACATAATCGTTTCAAAATCAAACCAAAAGAAATGAATCGAACTAACTTAGGGCCGACACAATCGCTATGCTAAACTGAGAACAATAAAATCGCATTAACCAAATCATAGCTATATTTGATTTTAGCAAAACGAATCTACTGTACATGATTCATAACAAAATAATTTTTAGTACTCCGAATATAACAGAATCATTTTGAATCTAAACAACAAACAGGACTAATCGAAAGCAAACCCCAATCGGTCATACTAATTCAAACCAACTCACAAAACAAAATCGATGTTGAAGTACATACCTGGGCAGTAAGAAAATGATTCGATCATGATAAATTTGAATTGACAAAGGCCGTTGATTCCTCGACATTTCTGAAGACAATTGAACCGGTGGTTTTTTGTTTCTTTTCGTTGGCTTGTAGCCTGTCATTCTCCTTTGACAGCACTGTAACTTGTTCCTCTAACGATTTAATCTTAGATTGCAACAGGGGAACGTCTATGTAGTAACGTTCAAGCCAAGAATTGCATTGGGTACATGGTGATTGATTGGGCCTTGGCATTACAGGCGAGGGTTCTTTCAAGTTACCAGGGGTGTCACTGTGGAGCTTAATTCCCGTGAATTTAGGGTCGTTTTTTAGGCATGGAGGTAAGTTGCAAACATATTCATAGGGTTCCATAGAGCATAGGCCATGAGAATAGGGGTATTCCTCGGCTAGGAAATGTTCAATATCTGAGTCTGAATCCTCTCTCAAGATGATAGGCTTTTGGTCAGCGTTTTGCTTGGGCTTGTTCCGGGCGCATCTGGATATCCATCGTGCATTTTTATTTCCCTTACTGTTCACACCAGTATCACCTTTGCCTTTCTTCCTTATAGGCCTCTTGACAGCCTTAGTATTGTCTTTAGCACACAGGTCGGCTATGGTATCGGGTAGGTCACAACTGGGGTAATTCGAGGGTTTGATAGGGGGTAGAAGGGTAGGAGATGGCACGATAGGCATAACCAGGTTTTTATTGACCACAACCTTGTCAATTTGAACAGACTCGGGAGTGGCAAAGCCATTCCTTGACAGGAAGGCTTGACAACTATCACCACTAAGGCTCAAATGGTGGACAATAATGAGTTTGATCAAGCAATGATGGAAAAGGCTGCTATCAGCCTTCTCATGCTCAAATTGTTTGGACATCTTGTAAATACTACGTAAGAGATAATGTGGCATATTCATAGGGTAGTCTATAAAATTCATCAACAACCAAAGATGATACAGAAATACCAAGCCATAACGACCTTCATAGGTCACAAATTGCTTAACAATTGCGAAAAGATCATGCCACCTGGGTTTGAGGGCAGGGACAGGCATACCTCTATCACAACTAACAATCTTTCTTGATGTGAATAGGAGCGACCACGACACCTCGTATACTTTGGAGTTCTTAAACCACCTTTTCCCTATAGCTGGTAGTCCTGCAGTTGAGCTTATGCATTCCTCATTTAGCTCGAGTTGTATGTCTCCGACCTTAGCCCTGTATTCGTCAAAGGTGAGGGCAAACTATTGGGCTACCGAAAGGTTGAAACCCTCAAATCTCTGGATAAAAACTAACCAACCACTATTTTCTAAATCCTCACGGGCATTGTCGAATAGCAGGAGTGTTTGGCTGCCATTAGGCTCTATGCACACCACAGGTGCCATAGGCAAGGCCACAGTGATCCGGGTAAACGGGAAAGGGTTTGGACAGGGTATACGCAGGACCGAATATCTCACAGACTTCCCTGAAACCAACAGAGGTAACCCGGGATAGAGGGTAGGCATTAATGCCAAAGTGTGAGAGGGTGGTGGAACAAAATCAACCCATACAAAACAGTCATATCCAAATGTACAATCGATGGCACATATGGTGATTCAAATCACCATTGCAATGTGTTAAAATCAAATTCCATTCAAACAGTTAATGAAAACTATGGTAAGTCGACTCAAATCTTTGCACAAGAAATAGTATTTGTCTCTCATTTTTTGTTCCATATTCTCTTTCTATTGCTTTCAGTTTTGCAGATTTCAGCATTTAATCATCACATTAATGCTTTTAAATAATCAAATTGCAAACTAATGATAAGCATTCATAGCTTTTACATGCACATATGT
>ML788310.1:788496-827795 GCA_009831015.1 Picea engelmannii
CATATTCTCTTTCTATTGCTTTCAGTTTTGCAGATTTCAGCATTTAATCATCACATTAATGCTTTTAAATAATCAAATTGCAAACTAATGATAAGCATTCATAGCTTTTACATGCACATATGTTGAGATCCAACGGATCAAGTAGAACCATTAGTTGCTTTTCTCCTTGGCAAAGGAACCGATCCTGAAAGAGGATTCATGGTACCATTATCCATGCAAGACTCAGATCTCTTACCATTGGAATCAAACCTCAACTCTTCATGAGTATTCTTCACGGTGAAATATATTGTTTCATCACCAAAGACAAAAATTGTGTACCAGAAATCCCACCTGGTTGCTTGGTCCCAATGGGAACACCCACCTGAGTACCCACATGATGGACTATCTGTGGTAATTATTGCGATGAATATTGACCGCCAATGTGGTTAATATGTTGAGGCATACCATGTGGCGAAGGTGGCAGTATATGTGGTCGAACATTCAAATGCTCCCCTTGCTGCATCAACACTTGCTGTGAATGCAAGGCATGTGAAGGTAATGATGGTGGACGTCATGGAGGAGTACCCAACAATTGTTGTGAACTTGATGCTAAGTATATTAGGATGCAGATCATGCTCCCTAGAAAATACAAATGGGACAATTCCTTAAGGAAGCGTAACCTGCACAATTGCAATATGCAAAATGTGGCCTCGAAGATTAGATGCAATCGAAGCGAGTGCCATAACTGCTAGTTCGGTAAGATAACAAAGAACCATTCCAAATATTTCATTTGATTGTAGTGACAAATTTTCAATCCCACTGTTTAGACAAAGACAAATTTGACACCTGCTCTCCTTTGTCCACGCGTGTCCACTATTTGCAGTAGAACAGGGCGTCCGGTCGTTGGTATCGACACCTACAATATGGAAACTGACCTCTGAACTGTTCTCCTCGACACCTGCATATCTCCTCTTGGCACCTGGTGTTGGATTTTGACAGTTGTGAAAAACTTATGGCATCTGCGCATGGGGTTGAACATGTTGCGTTATATATATATTTTATATCTTGGAGATTAGTCCCACATCAACGAAGGAAAATAATTCTTTAGAGTTTAAATATACACATGATTGCAATATATAATCAATGATTTGAGCCCAAGGCTGCCACTTGTGTTCGGTGCTAGCTTGTATGTTGTTGCTTTGGTAAATGACTTGTGTTGTTGATGACTACAGGTGCGTGGCTCAAGATATGAAGAATAGCTCTCGGTGTTGAGCTTGGCCTTGGGCCAATATTTTTTATCAAAATTTTAATAAAACCAAACCAAAACCTGTGATAAGGCCGAGAACCAATTTTGTCTTAAAAAGGCCAAATTAGACTAATAAATCCAAAGTTTAGGTTAAAAACAAAACCAAAAACTTTGCCATATATCACTTTTGTTTTTTCCATACAAACCAACTATTCATAATTTATTGCCTAAAATGCACCGGAATTTTAACTTGCTTTGAAGTTCATGTGCAAGTTACTTGGCTTATGCTTGGTCAGATTCGAGTTCTTTCTGTCGCCTTCACTATGCGTCATGAGAAATTTGCTTTATGCCTGAAATAGATAGATATTAGTCAGAATAATGATTTCCCTATTATAGGGTTCTAACAGGATCCACCGTTGATTTATGCGCTCACTTTAGTCTCCATATCGGACCCCCCCCATTGTTAAAGGTAGAATGGTCAGAGGGGTCCATAATTTGCTGTCCATCGTTGATCTACGTGCCACTAGATCAACCGTTGATCTTAGCGTTCTATTTATTCTCCANAGAATGGTCGAGGGGGTCCAAAATTCATTGTCCACTGTTGATCTACGCACCGCTAGATCAACCATTGATCTTAGCGCATTCCTTATTCTCTGGGCGTGAACGCAAAATGTGCAGCGCAAACTTAGGATATTTCTCTTTTTGTGGGTTTTTCGCTGCTTCCCTTTGCTTTTTTTCACCATGGGGTTAGGAAAAAACAACTCAACATCAACAACATGAATTTTCTTCGAACATCAAGCATGTTTATTGAAGAAAAAACTGGCTAGCCTATACCCTAACCTACCTACCTACACATTTATCCCAGATTAGACTATTGGGATAAGAAATTACTCTACCCTGGGGCTATTTGATCAATATTAGACAGTTTGATCAAATTTATTCACTAGCTAACCTAACTCCCTAGTTAAGATTAAACAGTTTAGCCAGGCTTATTCACTAAACCTATCAACATAAATTCAAATAGACTTAACCATGACTAAACTGTATGGATCAAGTCATTGTTATTGCATGGGCCTTTTATCGATTTTCTTTTATGCCCTTTTTTATTCTTTTTCTTTCTTTTCTTTTCTTTTTTCTTTCTTTCTTTTCTGTTTGAAAATAATTTGCAGGAATGAAATATTATTTGCAAGACAACATACATCAATAGTGAAATTTTTTCCAGTCACCAAATGATCCTATAAATTATAGGGTTATAACAACGACTCCACCTGGGGATGGTACTCTCCTTGTGAAATGCCAAGAACCTATTTTCTAATGTTTGTAAAGGTTTCCTCCATTGCTTTATTGCTTCTATTTTTGTTGTTTTTATTTTGGGAACTTGGTGGCATTGTTTAGTGGCTTAGGGCCTTCTCTGCGGGCTGCAACCACCCGATCAATATCACCTACACAAAACCTGAATGAAAAGGGAAATGGTATGTACAATGAATATGGATTCATGAGATCTTTTTTGGGGAGGCAAATAATGCTTCAACATCCTGCCATTAACCGGTCCACCTAGCAGGTCTGATCCATCAATGTTTTTTAGAAAAAATGCGTTATTTCCTCTGAATGCCTGAATGGTGTAAGGGCCTTTCCATAAGATATTGAATTTTCCATGCTTACCCTTGTCCTCATTTCTAGAATCCCATTTCAGAACCAGGTTGCCTAACTCAAAATCATCTTCTTTAGTCCTTCTGTAAAAACTTGTTTTGATGTTCTACTGGATGACCTGAGTTTTGTTGTAGACTTCCTCTCTGGATTGTGTTAAGTGGATCATTTGATTTATCCTCCTCTGGACATCGTTTGGCTCTACCTGTGCTTCCTGCAGTAGCTTCATGATAGGGATTCCTAAGGAAAGGGGAAAAATTGCTTCAGTACCATACACCAATTGGTATGGAGACATGCCAATTGATCTTTTGGTGCTTATTCTGTCAACCCAAAGGGAGAAAACCAACTTATTATGCCATGATTTTTTGTTTTCTTGCAGTGTTTTCCTGAGAATGTTGACCAGACTTTTGTTTGAGGACTCAGCTAGCCCATTTCATTGGGGATAATAAGCCATTAAGTGTCCCAAAGTAATGTGGTATTGGCTGCAAAAATATATGAGTCTTTTGGAACTGAAGGTTGTTTCATTGTCAGCTATAATTTTTCTAGGGCATCCAAAATGAGACAAGATATTAGTTTCTAAATTGTTTATGATAAAAATAGCTTGCCTGCATGGCACAACCTCGATCCACTTGGTGAAATAGTCTGTGGCCGTGAGGATCCACTTGTGTTGGCCCGAGGAGGATGGATGTATTTCTCCAATAAATTCCAAACCCCATTGTTGGAAAGGGGCTTCAACTGAGATGGGTTTCATGGGGAGAGGCAACAACTTCCTTTTACCTTCGAAAACCTAGAATTTATGAAAGGGAGTAACGTTTTGATGAACATTAGCAAAAAATGTAGGCCAGTAGAAACCGTCTCTTAAAATCTTGTTAGTTGTGGTCTTCCAACTCAGATGTCCACCACAGTCTCCTGCATGGAAATCCCACAGAACTTTGTCAGCTTCGTCTTTCAACAAGAAATTAAGAAAAATACCACCATGATCTTTCCAATAAAGATTACCTTCTAGAATACAAAATTTCAATGCTTTCAGTTTGATAAATATGGATTTGGTCTTGGTCAAACTAGGAGGAGATTGTAAGTTATGAAGTACAAAAATGACGTCTGCGTACCAAGGAGAGTTTAAGAATGCCTCCTTAACATTTGGAGTCGCTTACTCTTCCTGTTTGTCAACTGTAGCCAAACAATTAATATCTAGAGCATGAAAATTAGATTAAGCCATTAGTTTGGCCAAACCCTGTCCTTTGATCAGTTTAGTAGGTTTTATTTCAATGTCATATTCCAAAATAACCACAATCCATTTTCCTCTCCTACCATCTGGATTATGAGTCAGGATATCCTTTATCACTGTGTTTGGAATGTATGCAATTGTGTGAGAATGGAGAATATAGACTTTGAAATCCTTGATGGCCTTTACCAGGGAAAAAATTTGTTTCTCCATTATGTTGTAATTCAACGCAACGTCTATTAAAGCTTTGCTGAAAAATGCTATGGGTTGTTCGTACCCTTCACTGTTTTTCTGCAACAACACTGCTGCTATGGTGTGTTCAGATGCAAAAGAGAAAAGATAAAAGTCTTTGGTGTAATATGGGCTGATCAAAATGGGGGCTTGGGTGAGTGCATGTTTCACTTGCTCAAATGACTGTTTGGATTCAGTGTTCCATTTGATTTTTGTGTCTTTTTTCAACATATTAGTGATGTTCCTAAGAATTTTGGCCAAGTTGGGTATGAACCTTCTAAGGAAATTTATTTTGCCGATGAATGATTGTAGCTCTTTGATAATTATAGGGTGTTCCACCTTTTGGATGGATTCTATCTTGTTGGGATATATTTTAATTCCATCTTTAGATATTATGTGTCCCAACAACTTTCCTTCCTCTAAACCGAAAAGAGACCTTTTTGGGTTCTATGAAATCCTAAATTTTCTGCACTTCTGAGACACGCGTCTGAGATGTTGCAAGTGTTCTTCCTTAGATTGGGAGTATACAGTCACATCATCCAGATATATGACTATAAATATTCCAAGTTCGTCCACAAAAGCAATATCCATTGCCCTTTGAAAAGTGGCACCAAAATTCATCAAGCCAAAGGGCATCTTCACGTATATGAAGGTTCCCCAGGGTGTGGTAAATGTTGTCTTCTCTTGATCTTCTAGGTGGAGAAGGACTTGGTTGTAGCCCGAGAGACCATCTAGTAAGGAGATCCTATTGGCCCCAACTACCTTTTGCAAAATGTGATCCATTTTGGGAAAAGGGTAATTGTCTTTGAGGGAGACTCTGTTCAGATTTCTGAAATCTATGCAAAGTCTGATCTCACCAATTTTCTTCCTGGTAGGAACTAGGTTAGACACCCATTTAGAAAATCTCAAGGGGACTATAATTTTGCATCATACATCTTTTTTATTTCTTTCTCTATCAGGGGAAGTAACTTGGGATTGATTCTCCTAAGTTTCTGCTTGAAAGGTTTGTGTTCTTCTTTTATGGGAATCCGATGCTGTATGATACTTGTGTCGTAGGATTTTAAGTCCTCATAACCCCAGGAAAAAACATCCACATATTCCTTGAAAAGTTCAATGTATTTGCGTTTTTGCTCAGGGGGCAGAGATTTAGAAAGTTTTATCATCTTGGGTTTTTCTTCTGTTCCTATGTTGCACTCTTCGACCTCTTTACCACTAGCTTCAATTTTCGGTTTTTTGGTTACATCGTTAAAATCGAACAAGTCTTCCAGCGGAACTAAACCTCTAGGTAACACATTATTTTTCAACTGTAGAATACCAGAATCTATCTCATTTTCATCCAGTTCATTTGCACCTACTTTATTTTCATTCAAACCTTTAGAATTTATGTTGTTTACACTACCATTTTCAAAAACAGATTTATTTACAATCTCACCATCATTTTCTACATCTATGTTTGTACATTTGAAATCATTCTTACACTGTAGGAAGTATTCAATTTGATCGTCATTTCAAAATACCTGCCAGTATCTGATGTTGTCAGGAATGGTTGGTCTGCACTTCACCTCCACTGTGTACTTGCGAGTGGGATGGAAATGAATTTTACAGGTAGTTGTTGATGTAGCCAGCCTGTCTGCGTGTATGTTTTTTCCTCTAGGCATTACCTGCAAGTCGATTTCAGTAAAGCATTGAAGGGAATCCAAAACAACATTCCTATAGACTCTAATTATGGGATGTTTAGCTGCGTACTCACCTTTGATTTGCTTGATAATCAATTCAGAATCACCCCTTACCATTATCTGTTTGGAACCAACTTTCTTCAGTAGTTTCAGGCCGAGCATCAAAGCTTCGTACTCAGCTATGTTGTTGGTGCATTGGAAATTCGGTTTGTAGGAATGGATATTTGAATACCTTGATCTATGATTATGTAACCAAACTCCAGCTCCAACTCCCTCTTTTCTCACTGCACCATCGAAATCCATGCTCCAAAAATCTACTGGCAGTTCCTCACTTTCCATAGTTTCAACATTTCTTGCCTCAATGATTGCTTTATTCTCTTTCGAATCATGCATATCATCTTCTAGCTGAGAAATTTGTTCTTCCAAATCACCATCATTGTATAGAATGAAAGAATACAGATCAGAGTGTGCAGAGTATAGTGGGTAGTTGTGTGGATTTTCCTGACTGTTGACCATATACTTCATCAGGGTTTCTCTATATAGTCTCCTCTGTTGTTCGAATACCGGGATGGTGGCGTAGGACATATCTAGCTGCAGGGTTCCTTTCAGCTTAGCTCCCCATGATCTTGAAAGTAACATACCGTATTTTGGGGGAATGTCTGCAACTACTATATCCATTACCATACTCTTTGTTGGGATTTGAGCTAGGGTGATGCATAAATCCTTAATTATCCCTATGCATTTGACCTTGCTCGAGTCAAAAGAATGAAAATACTTGTAGGGTCTGGTGACCTCGAGTCCCAACTTTTCCATCACAATTTTGGGCATCAGGTTGTGAGAGGCACTCGAATCCAGCATAGTGTTGTGTAATATCAAGTCATGGATATTTAGGCTGATGTAAAATGGTGCCATGTCACCATTATAAGTTTGACCATCAACTTCAGGACCAGACAGGAGCTCTAGTCGGTCATCAACAAGATTTACTATGTCCAAGTGATTTGCATTTCCGACATTCAGGGCCTTCGTGCCTATCTATGGTTCAATGCTCAAAGATTTAATCACTTGCAACCTGTAAGCATTCTTGTTCATCAACTCGGAGAGGGGAATGAGAATCTTCAATTTAGCTAGTTCCCCTTCAAGGCTGAAAGTAGTGAAAGCTTTGCTTAGGGTCTGTAATTCTGGTTTATCTGTCGGAGCTCTGTGGCCAGGTGCACTTGGTTGACTGGTTGATGAAACTTTAGTCTGATTTGATCTTTGTAGAATTTCTGGAGTTTTTTGTGCAGGAGGTTCAATATTATTCCTCTCAGGGACTTTCTTGGGAGAGTTTTCTGAGGTTTTCTTGGTTTCAACTATTCTCTTTGTTTCAATAGCCTTCTTTGGAGGGTTGTTATTTTCGCTCTTGATCCTCAGGTTATACTGCCCGTGGACCTCCATTATAGCATTCTCAAAGGCCTGTTGTTTTGTGTCCTCTACTTCCTCATTGACCTCTGTTTGTGAAAGGAGAAAGATTTCGTGCTTTTCTTGGGTAAGAAAAATGGATTCATCATCATGAACATCCATGAGGTTTATATGAGTGTCATCAAACGCCTTGATTACCTCCTCCCCATCATCAACACAATTCTCTAGGAGGGGTGGTCTGATCTGCTGATCAGGCCCCCTCTATTCTCTTTGATCTCTAGGATCTCTCTGCCTGATCTAGGGTAGATTTCTTTTGAAGTTTGGGTTTCGAATTTGAGGAGCAACTTGGTTCTCCCTAGGTGGGTTTTTGTCAGTTATGGTGAGTCTCTCCATCATTTTCTCCATAGCCCTGGCTAGAGAATCTAGTTTGGCATCTGATGAGGAAGTATAAGGCTCTTCCTTAATGGTGACCCTCCTTTCTGTTCTCTGCCTGGCCCTTCTGGCGAAAAGATTTTCTTCCACACTAACGACGCTTTTCTGCATGTCTTCCAGAGTAGCAGAGTTTCTTTCCCTTAGCTAATACGACATGTCAGCGTCGAATCCATCAAGGAATTTTATCAATGCCAAACCTTGAGGTCATTTGATATCAGCTAGAATTGCATTGTATAGGTTATTGAAATGGGTGCAGTAATCCTGCACTGTCTCTCCTTGGTTCCTTCTGATAAGATCTGAAGAGGATTTTTCTTCACCTCCCGCCTGTCAAGGAAACTTCGATGAAAAGAAACAATGTCAGTTATGGAAGTATCACGTAAGGTTTTGAACCACTTTTTGACTTTGCCAGCCAGGCTCTATGCAAATAGTCTCATCTTCTCATCAACTTCGTCTATTTCTTGCAAATCAAAATAATCATTCATTTTGTCAACATGTTGTTGTGCATTCAGAGGACCAGTGCTATCAAACTGAGGGACTCTGGTTTGATAATCTTGAGGCATGGAATATAAAGGATCAACCAACACCAATGGAGAATATCTTGCCGCCATGATTGGTGGAGGAGGCTGAACAACAACCTGTGTGATGGGAGGAGAGGTGACAGAAGCTATGGAAGATGAAGGGATGGGAGGAGATGAATGAACTGGTTTAGGCTTAACAGAAGCTGCAGAAATAGTCAAGGTATAAAGTTCAATCGACTGCTGCAAGTGAGCTTTGTCTAAGGCTTGATCAAGATTCGCAACTAGATTTTTTAGCTTGTCAAATTCCTGGAGAAATCGTTGATCAACGTCAGCTCTGGGAGAAAGTATTTCAGGGGTCCTGGGTTGAAGGATGGTTTGATCTAAAACTGTTTCACTTACAAAGCTGTCAGATTTTGTTCTAAAAAGGATTTGTTCAAAAGATATGTCAAAATCGAGATCTTGAAGGTAAACAAACTTCTTTGGGAGAGAATGGGACCTATGAAGTGGACTGTGACTCCCAGAACCCTCTGCAGTGTTTTTCTTTCTGAGTAATTTTTCAGGATTATCTATTGCTATTGCAGGTTCTAGATCTGGATGAGATCTAGTGAAAACTCTTTTAGGAGCCATAATTTTTTATTTTTAGAAACTTTTAACTATTATATACAAACTTTAACAAACTCTGAACATTATCTCTATATAAGTTTAGATTTTTATAATTCGTTCATAAATAAAGTTTTCTTAGTCTAGGGGAAAAGAAATCGTAGGATATATAAAGTTTGTTCTTCCCCAGTATAGTCACCAATTATGTTATCACTCTGTAAATTCCCAGAGGTTGTTGAAAGGCAGAAGAAATTTACCAGAGGTAACTTTATCCAACCACTTTGAAACTGGGATCTATCCCTGCAAGTTTCAGAGAGGGATCTCTCTGTAAGATTTAACTTTGTTTCAAAATTTAGATATTAGGCTAGTTAAAATAAATAGGACCGAGTTGTTTGTTTTTATAAAATGGTTGAAAAAGGTTTACGCCTCCATTGGGCTACAGGGTCTGCTTTTATAAAATTTGAGACTAACTAACAGATTTTAAAAGGTATTCTCACATGGAAGGATAATGCAACTATTGGATTCTTTAGCATAAAAGTGATGGAAAGAAGAAAAGATGAGATAATCAATTATAACTAAGAAGCATTCAAGAATTTATTAATTATAACATCAGAAGAAAACATTTAGATCATTTAAAGTCGGAAACAGAGTATACGAGGATAAATTATGCAACTTCCGCTACTTTCAAATGATCATATTTAGAAAAACAAAATGAGTACGAAGAGAGATAAACATTCAACAAAGAGGAGAAAACTTCACCAACGACTAACACGCAAGAATCCTATGAAACTTCCCTTTTATTACTGGTAGATCTCTGATAAAAATTACAGTGCTTACAGCTTGCTTGGGCGTAAAGATCAACCCTCAATACTTCCAAGTTTGAAGTATTTATAATCAAAATTACAAACGACCCTATCATTAATGATCAACATGTGGCAGATTCTATATCTAACTAACTAAGTAACAAGATACAAAAATGTAGGAACTGATGATGATCTGTCGAATCGTTCATGTTGATTTTGGGGAAGGTTATTGGTGAGTCATTCACGTGACTTTGAATGCTCTACATGATGATTTGGACTGTACACCACATCCCTCATTCGATCAAAGTGCACAACTCCTCCCATCTTTGCTGACTGGGAATGGTGACTTTGAGCAGTCTTCGGTAGATTTCATCCATTTCTGTATATTTAGCAAATGTTGGCCTGGTGATGGAAATATATCTGATCTCATGCTAGATGTTGAGGTCCAGCTGCAAAGTCTCTAGAAATGATTTTCCTATTATGCTTCCCTGTATTCCTAAGAACTTGGAACTGTCCTTGGCCACCATGGCAATCTTCTGCTTGTAGTCAGAGAGGGTCATCAACTTGTCATTCAATACCAGTAAACTAGGAAGACCTTTATTTTGCAAGGCATCAATCTTGCTGAAGAACCTCTGAAATCTGACGTCCATGTTCTGGACTTTCTCCTCCAGCTGCAACATCAATCCTCTTTTAGTCAGAACCCTCTTGACTTCGAGTTTGGTTTCCATTCTATCTTCAATCTTCGAGTCTACTAGCTCTTCCCTAGTCTTTGAATTCAGAAATCTAATGATTTCATTTGCTTCTGTGGGCATTTCCCCCAGCTCTCCCTTTATCTTGTCAATGGTCTGCCTGCTCCTCAACACTAATTCCTATTGTTCAAACATAATTTGAACCATGGGCCAAATTTCATTTACAGACTTGGAGATGTCCATCCAAATGTTCTTCTTGGCTTCAGCTAGTGTTTTTGACCGCCACTGTTTTCTTTTGCAGTTATTGTATTTCCTGCTTGAGCTTTTCTGATGTTTTCTTCTCAATGTTGTAGCTTGTCTGGTAGGAAGACTTAAGATCCTAGAGATTCTCAACCTCCTTTTTCAGTCTATTGATCTCTGTTCCGTGTAGGGTCATCTCCTCCATTGATTTTGCTAGCTCTACAGATTTTTCTAGAGCTGTCAGTGGGTGGCTGATGGAAGTTTTGCTACAGTGGTTGTTGATACATTTGTCGTGCTAACTCTCGTGAGAGGTTTTATCACACTAAGTTGCCTTGGGTCTCTTAGTTTGTTTTTGTTAAAAAGAAAAAAAAAAAAAGCCTTAGATTCTTATTTTCTCTTTAAAATAAATTTCTCATCCATTAAATTTTATTTATGATAGGACCCCTTAGGATGACTAAACCTTTGAGTCATAGCTCATGTGTTGATCCACAATTCAATTTTTGGTCCTTAAACCCTTATGAGCTCATGGTCTATTCTTTATGTCCCCTCTCATGATTCATCCCTAGGGTGATATCTCCCATGACCAGGATGATGTGACACACCTCTCTCCTCACTCATGACCTCACATGCATACCTCATCATCCCCACTCACCTGTCCAATCATTTTTTGATTTGGAGAATGCTGCCCACTTAGTAGGCATTTTTGTAGCACCTGTCACATTTATCATTCATCCACTCCAAGTCATGATTTCCATGACTTATACCTTAACCCTTGTTTTCAGTGCCAAAATTCGGTTGAAATGATTTCAAAAGATCTTGCATTTATGATCCTTGGTAACGATTTCTAAATTTGAAAAGTTCAGCAGTGATGCACTGCGTAAGTTTGCCAGTTCAGATCAGATGATCGCATCTCCACTAAATCCGATGCTGTGAGGCCGAAGTTTCCTCAATCTTATCCTAAGTTCGCACTGAGGATATCAACAATTGTTGACTTCACAGGTATCATGTGCAACCTCCTTCGCATATTAATTTTCATAGGAGATTTGTGCTCGGGTTTCAGTTTGCTAAGCTTGCAGGGTAGTATGGGAGCCAGATTTGTATTCCTATAAACATCTTCGCTCGTATCCATAGTCTGATTATTGTTGTTAGTCATAGCCTTTGAAAGTCACAGGTCTGAAAATCAGGGATGATTTTAGGGGCTAAATTTCTCTCATGGGCTAATTTTCCATGGTTTTTCCAAAAATGAGATTCGTTATTTTAAAACTGATTCACCCAAATTCTATAGGATAAAATTATTTTATCTTAAAAATCGCCAAAATTTTATAAAAACTATATAAAATACTTAGAAATTTTAATATTTTTACAAAAATATCGTCAAACATTTATAGTTGACATATGAAGGATTAGTAAGATTCGCCAAGGTTTCTACATTTTAAAATAAATTTCCATCCTTAAAATTATCCTGGCCTGAAATAGCCTATCCTCTGTGTATGCGTTGTGCTATGCAGAGGCGCTACTCAAACCTTCATAATTATCCTTTGCTTCTTTTCATCCTGTACGAAGAGTCATTTAGGAATTACTTCCTCATAGTCTACACTCTGAAAACCTGTATAAGCCTGAAGGTCCATTTCTCATAGCCAAGTTCATTTTCTAAGCACTGTTAATTTGAAGGGCCATCCTTGTGCATTTGAGACTTGAATTAAAGTTTTCTGGTCAATAACACACCTTACAGCCTCTTAAGAACCCTCTTTCTGAGTCATGGAGACCCCTCAATCGAAGAAATCTGATGCAGGAGCATCTCTCCATGCAGCCAGCCAACCAACCAGCCACGTCAGCGCGCATGCATTCATATGCTAAAAGGGAGGCGCAACCTCATTTGAATTTGTAATGAATGTAATTTAAATGCTTAGGATGGTGAGCCAGGAAATCCATGCCTTTGCGCAGGCTGTAGATAAGATAGGCATTTAATGTGTGTCATGGCTGAGATCTAGATCCATACGCTGGACTAGACAACCATTGATTGTAATTTATTAGAGTAGGTAGACCTGGAGGGAAGAGCCCTTCAGGTAAAAGAGATTTTTGAGATCTCATTTTGGGTAAGAGAGTGATGGTAGAGAAGAGCTGAGAGAGAGCTCGAGGAACACCATTTTGTAAAATATAGGCATTTTCCATTTGTTAATATAACAGAGCAATTTTTCTTGCATTATTCTGTCTTATATGGATGTCTGTGTGTGTCCCTTTATATTGTGAATGTATGTTGTAGTTGTGCATTTGCAGGGTTTGTTTGATTTCAGGTTGAGGTCTTTGAGGCTTAACACCAGGAGGGTGTGACGGAACGTTGAGGTTCTGATAGCCGTGCACAGGAGGATGCACTTTTGAACTCTGAGGAGTCAGACATAGACGTGTTGAGGCATAGGACTGAAGTCAACAACTCGGGAAGAAGACCTCAAGGTTGCTAAACACCTCAGGAGGTAAGGCTGTGTAACTGAGACACAGTTGCAGACAGAACTTGTTGTAAGTTTTGTAGAGCTCTGCCAGGTGGGCATCAAGCGTGTGTGTGCAAGGAGTGCACAGAGGAAGGAACTCTGCTGTGAGTTCGGAGAAGACCAGAATCACTGAGGATTCTGAGAAGCTCTGTCAGAGGGTCATTGAGCAAGTGCACAGGGTGCACAGGAGGAACCTAGAACTACTGAATGTTCTGTGGGGAAGAGACTCCGCCAGGAGGGCGTCGAGAAAGTGTGCAACCAGGCACAAGAGAACAGAGAACTCTTTGAGTTCTACTACTTGAAGGAAGAGTCCGTTGAAGGATATTCACTGGGTTGCTGAACACCCAGAGAGACTCATCAAGAGGTTGCTTGAGCAAACAGAGAGCTAGGAAGGCACTTTATTCTCCATCCGTGGGAGGAGGAAAAAAGAAATCCCAAGGGATCCGAGTATTTATGCAAGCTCAGGAGAGATAGCACACTATGTGCACGAGAAGGCTCTGCAGAGGCGCAGAAGTCTAAAGAATCCTTTGAGGATTCAAAAAGGAGACAGGAAGCTCAGGAAGGGCAGCATTTGTGCATGCATGACGAGACTCAGGTTTGTGGAGCTCGCAGAGGAGACGAAGCAAAGGTAGAGGCCTTTGAAAAGATGAATTCTTCCAAGGTCGAGAATAAAGCACGCAAGAAGCTCAGGAGAGATTAGCAGTCGTCGGATCGGTGGAGGAACAGATCTGGACCGTTTGTTAAAACGTCCAGGAGGAGCTCAAGAGGAGCCCACAGAAGGAGGACTCTGACAACCGTCGAATCTCACTCAAATACCCAACAACCATTGGATCGGGAGAAAGCGCACGAAGTTTAACCTCAGGAGGAGGAGCGCAGAGAGGAGAATTTATCTGAGCCATCAGACTAAGATCAGATTGCCGACAGTCGTTGGGTCTGCGGAAGATGCACAGGGTTTAGCAGTCAGGATATTGGAACTTGGGATATCGGGGATATCGAGGACATGAGGAGAGTCACTCAACCTTAGAAACCCCGAATTAGCGAGATTTGATCGGGATCGTTCGTTTGGGAGCGGACACGTGTCACGCGAATTCCCACATTGAGACTCAGGCATCAGAGGACAGAAGGGGAAGCCTTTCAACTACGTGAGTGACGAAGAGGCGACAAGATCAGAATCGTCCATCTAAGGGACAGGTGTCGGAGATCCAGAGCGGTCGGCATAAGCAGTTATCGGGAAATCGGAGTTCCTGAAGACAAGAGGAACGGGACATTGGAAGTCTCGAAATCCAGGAGTAATCGGGACCATCCATCAGAAAGGATGTGTGGCAACGATCGAGCGCCACCGGGAGAATCTCGTCAGAAGGCTTCATCGACAGATCGGGAATCGGGATATCGGAGATCCCGTGCACAAGGAATTCATGCATTTTGAAACCGAGAACCCCGAAACCCCGACGGGGTAAAGCTGTGGTCACGGGTGATGGTCATATGAACCAGGGGTTAAGCCAGGAGGGCTAGCCAGTGTAAAGGCACATTGGGAATTGGAGAATCGGGGATCCCGGTGACGAGTGGTTCGTGCATTGTGAAATCGCGATCCGTGAAACCCCGATGAGTGGGGTACAGCTGTCAGCACAGTAGCGAAGGAGGGCAGAGGCGTAGTGGAGGCCAGCTGTCAGGAATCGGGAGGAAGTCGGGGATCGACATATCGAGAATCCCATGGGTGTATGCACATTAGCATCGTAAACCCTGAAATCCCGACATGATAAGGCTGCGGTCGTGGAGTGATGGTCATATCGGCCAGGGGTTGAGCCAGGAGGGCTAGCAGGGTCAAAGGCGCGTCGCGAATCGGGAAATCGCGAGTCTTGGTGACATGAACATTTCGACATCGAAAGTGTCGAAACTATGATAGGAGAAGACCTCGAAGGAGGTAAGGTCATGGTCGTGGGCGCGTGGTCACATGCGACAGGATCCAAGCTCAGGGGGACTCGCGCGTGAGAAGAGCTCATCGGGAATCGGGGATTGGAGAGGTGTGAAAATCTCGACAGCAGGAGCTGCGAAAACCTAGACCCCGATAACAGTTTTCCTGTGGGGAAATTGTACACGGTTCATGCAGAGGCCGTGGAAGGTAAAGAAGGACCTGTGGACTGGGTCAGATTCAAGCAGAGGATTCCCGCAGGGAATCTAAAGAGCCGCTTCGGCTCAGAAGAGAGGGGATTTGTAATCGATCCTGTGAGCGGGTGAGTCTGAGGTGTGGGAACAACGTCACTTGCATCAGGTGGTATCAGAGCGAGAACTTCATCTGTATATTTCAGGTGAAGAGAGAGGAAAGAAGGTGGAAGAAGACAGAGCACTGGAGGACTCTGTAATGATTTTTTGCAGGTAGGCAGCAATCAAGTAGACAGTCAGCAGGACTGGAAGATGAAGCTGAGCACTTAGGATTATAGGAGTGACAGCAGCAGGTTTTCCAGGAAGGTAGACAGGAACTACAACATGGCTACTGAAGGCCATAGGTCTGCTGAACGAAAAAATCTAGAGCTGATGAGCGCAGTGGAAATGGATAAAGAGCTCGCTGACATAAAGCGAGAGATGGAAGAGCTCGAAATGAAGATGTGGAAGAATAAAAAGCCGAGATGGGTATATGAATGGCCCATGCAGAAGCCGAAGGTGAAATGGCCAGTCAGAGAGCTGATGGTCATGAGACAACGCAGGCTGTTGAAAAGATGGTTGAGGTATGCTGAAAACCTCAAGGCCACAAAGGAATAAATGGTTTACATATGCGAACCCGAGACTGGGAGAGGTCTCGATGATGAGGAGGAAGATAAATTGGGATCGTCTGAGGATCTCATAGACTGCCAGGAGAGCAGTGGAGAGTTTCCATATTGCTAGATGGGGAAGGGAACAGAGATGAGATCGGTTGATGATCTCGAAGACTGCCAGGAGGGCAGAGCAGAAGAAATTCCAGATTGCCAAGAGGGAAACAAGTTGAGATCAGTTGAGGATCTCACAGACTGTCAGAGGGACAACAAAGGAAATTATCATTTCCAGCTGGGCGATGATCAGAGATCGCTGTGGGATCTCAAATACTGCTAGGAAGGCAGCAGAAGCATCTTACACTGCCAGGAGGGCAGAGATGAGAACTTGGGACCATATGGAGGTCTCATGGAGAGTTCAATTCAGCAGGGGTTGTTGATGAAGATGGGATCAATTGATCTCATGGTCTTCTAGGGAAATAGCAGAAGGGTCCCATATTGCCAGGTGGGCAGGGATGAGCAGATGAGACTGTCTGAAAGTCTCATAAACTCTAAAGTGAGTTGGGATCAGCCTGAGGAGCTGACAGAGCATATGAAACTATCTGAGAGTCTCATAAACTCAGAGGTGAGTTTAGATCAGCAGGTGCAGCTGATAGAGGATGAAGATCAGAATGATATTCTAATGATAGGGGGAATTTCAATATTCCTGCCATTTGCCCCAGAGGAGGAAAAAAATTGTATTGCAGATGCGGCAATATCAGAGGAATAGTCAGCCGTGACTGTCAAACAAAAATTGGAGCAGATGGTTAGGACTGCCCAAGAGGATGAAGAGAATGAGCGTTTTAAGGAATGACTCAATGACTTCAGCCAAGAAGTTGAGGAAGCTGTAGCGTTGGAGCTGACCGCAGAGGAAGAAGCAAAAGTGGAAGAAGGGAATGAGCATTCCAAGGAATGGATCAATGCATTCAGCGAGGAAGCTGAAGCCAAAGAGAAAACTGCAACGCGAGAGTTTGCAGCAGGAGCAAAAGAAGAAAGCGAGCATTCTGAGGAGTGTCTCAGCATTTTCAGCCATGAAGCTGTAAAGAATGCAACAGAGGAGGTTGCAGAAGCAGCAGAAGAAGCCGAGGAGTGAGAAAATAAAGTTATCACTCCATGGGAAATGGAGCTAGAGATGCTGGAGGATTGGTTGAACAATCCAGGGCCGGAAAGAGAACTGACAGAAGTTGAGTTGTCAGAGAAGAGGATGACTGAGCAACAGGTCAGTCAGGAAGAGACTACAGAACTGAAGTCTGCAGCAGAGTGGCAAATTGGGGCCACAGATGAATATGAAGATGAAGAAGATGGCATGGGAGATCATAGCGATCTTCCCGATGGCCAAAAATTTTTGCATCTGAGGAGACTGCAACGACAGAACCAACCATTAGAGCAGTTGGATGAAGTGATAGAGGAAATCAGGGAGCTGATGTTGAGATCAGCGCAGACTACCAGCGAAGAGAAGCTGGGCAGAGAAAAGGAAGCAGCAGCAGCAGCAGAATGGAGCAGATGAACAGCTCCAAAGATTTTTTTGGGATCCAGGTGGATTTTCAACCCCTTACAGGGGAAGCACATGAGCAGGAGCTCATGAATTTTGCAGCAGTGGAGTATGATGCAGGAGCATCTCTCCATGCAGCCATCCAGCCAGCCAGCCATGTCAGCGCGCATGCATTCATATGCTAAAAGGGAGGCGCAACCTCATTTGAATTTGTAATGAATGTAATTTAAATGCTTAGGCTGGTGAGCCAGGAAATCCATGCCTTTGCGCAGGCTGTAGATAAGATAGGAATTTAATGTGTGTCATGGATGAGATCTAGATCCATATGCTGGACTAGATAGCCATTGATTGTAATTTATTAGAGTAGGTAGACCTGGAGGGAAGAACCCCTCAGGTAAAAGAGATTTTTGAGATCTCATTTTGGGTGAGAGAGTGATGGCAGAGAAGAGCTGAGAGAGAGCTCAAGGAACACCATTTTGTAAAATACAAGCATTTTCCATTTGTTAATATAACAGAGCAGTTTTTCCTGCATTATTCTGTCTTATATGGATGTCTGTGTGTGTCCCTTTATATTGTGAATGTATGTTGTAGTTGTGCATTTGCAAGGTTTGTTGGATTTCAGGTTGAGGTCTTTGAGGCTTCACACCAGGAGGGTGTGACGGAACGTTGAGGTTCTGATAGCCGTGCACAGGAGGATTCACTTCTGAACTCTGAGGAGTCAGACAGAGACGTGCTGAGGCACAGGACTGAAGTCAACAACTTGGGAAGAAGACCTCAAGGTTGTTGAGCACCTCAGGAGGTAAGGCTGTGTAACTGAGACACAGTTGCAGACAGAACTTGATGTAAGTTCTGTAGAGATCTGCCAGGTGGGCATCGAGCGTGTGTGTGCAATGAGTGCACAGAGGAAGGAACTCTGTTGTGAGTTCGGAGAAGACCAGAATCACTGAGGATTCTGAGAAGCTCTTCCAGGGGGGCATTGAGCAAGTGCACAGGAGGAACCCAGAACTACTGAATGTTCTGTGGGGAAGAGACTCTGCCAGGAGGGTGTCGATAAAGTGTGCAAGTAGGCACAAGAGAACACAGAACTCTTTGAGTTCTACTACTTGAAGGAAGAGTCCGTTGAGGGATCTTCACTGGGTTGCTGAACACCCAGAGAGACTCAACAAGAGGTTGCTTGAGAAAATAGAGATCCGGAAAGGCAATTTATTCTCCATCCGTGGAAGGAGGAAAACATAAATCCCAAGGGGTCCGAGTATTTATGCAAGCTCAGGAGAGATAGCGTGCTATGCACACGAGAAGACTTTGTAGAGGCGCAAAAGTCTAAAGAATCCTTTGAGGATTCAAAAAGGAGACAGGAAGCTCAGGAAGGGCAGCATTTGTGCACACATGACGAGACTCGGGTTTGTGGAGCTCACAGAGGAAATGAAGCAAAGGTAGAGGCCTTTGAAAAGATGAATTCTTCCAAGGTCGGGAAGAAAGCATGCAAGAAGCTCAGGAGAGCTCAACATCCGTCGGATTGGTGGAGGAATAGATCTGGACCATTTGTTAAAACGTCCAGGAGGAGCTCAGGAGGAGCCCACATAAGGAGGAGACCGACAGTCGTCGGATCTCACTCAAATAATCGACAGCCGTTGGATCGGGAGAAGGTGCACAGAGTTTAACCTCATGAGGAGGAGCGTAGAGAGGAGAATTGATTTGAGCCATCAGACTAAGATCAGATCGCCGACAGTCGTTGGATCTGCAGAAGCTGCACAGGGTTTAGCAGTCGATATATCGGCACTCAGGATATCGGGGATATCGAGGACATGAGGAGAGTCACTCAACCTCAGAAACCCCGAATTAACGATATTTTATCGGGACCGTTCGTTTGGGAGCGGACACGTGTCACGTAATTTCCCACATCAGGACTCGGGCATCAGAGGATAGAACGGGAAGCCTTTCAACTATGCGAGTGACGAAGAGGCGAAAAGATCAGAACCGTCCATCTAAGGGACAGGTGTCAGAGATCCGGAGCGGTCGGTATAAGCAGTCATCGGGAAATCGAAGTTCCTGAAGACAAGAGGAACGGGACATTGGAAGTCTCGAAATCCCGGAGTAATCGGGACTGTCCATCAGAAAGGATGCATGGCAGCGATCGAGCGCCACCGGGAGAAGCTCGTCAGAAGGCTTCATCGATAGATCAGGAATCGGGATATCGAAGATCCCGTGCATAAGGAATTCGTGCATTTTGAAACCGCAAACCCTGAAACCTCGACGGGGTAAAGCTATGGTCACGGGTGATGGTCATATGAACCGGGGTTTAAGCCAGGAGGGATAGCCAGTGTAAAGGTGCATCGGGAATCAGAGAATCAGGGATCCCGGTGACGAGTGGTTCATGCATTGTGAAATCGCGATCTGCGAAACCCCGATGAGTGGGGTACAACTGTCAGCACAGTAGCGAAGGAGGGCAGAGGCGTAGTGGAGGCCAGCTGTCAGGAATCGAGAGGAAGTCAGGGATCGACATATCAGGAATCCCATGGACGTATGCACATTAGCATCGCAAACCCCGAAATCCTGATAGGATAAGGCTGCGGTCGTGGAGTGATGGTCATATCGGCCAGGGGTTGAGCCAGGAGGGCTAGCGAGGTCAAAGGCGCGTCGCGAATCGGGAAATCGCGAGTCTTGGTGACATGAACATTTCGACATCGAAAGTGCCGAAACTCCGATAGGAGAAGACCCTGAAGGAGGTAAGGTCATGGTCGTGGGCGCGTGGTCACATGCAACAGGAGCCAAGCTCAGGGGGACTCGCGCGTGAGAAGAGCTCATCGGGAATCGGGGATTGGAGAGGTGTGAAACTCTCGACAGCAAGAGCTGTGAAAACCCAGACCCCGATAACAGTTTTCCTATGGGGAAATTGTACACGGTTCATGCAGAGGCCGTGGAAGGTAAAGAAGGACCTGTGGACTGGGTCAGATTCAAGCAGAGGATTCCCGCAGGGAATCTAAAGAGCCTCTTCGGCTCAGAAGAGAGGGGATTTGTAATCGATCCTGTGAGCGGGTGAATCTGAGGTGTGGGAACAACCTCTCCTGCATGAAAATCACACAAGGGTGGCAAGATAGTTCGAACAAAACCTGTGGACATGCGCCTTTTTGACACAAAACCCATGGCTCCACAGGGGATGGCATGCCCCCTGCGGGCTGCTAAGAATGAGTAGATTCAATGCCTTATCCTAGGGATATGCGGTTAGTTATTGGAACACAAAAATAAAAGAAAATGATATTTACAATGATGTAAAGAGCCACTCCAGGCTCAAGAAAAGTACTTTTCCAGGAAATGCCTATTTACAGGGCCACCAAAAACCTCTTCATTCTCCATATTCTGCAACTTGAAAGTGTTGTTAGGGAATACCTCTGAGATTTTGAAAGGACCAATCCATAAAGATTCAAATTTAAATGCTTACCTTTATCCTACCTCGGTGCATCCCACTTGAGCACTAGATCACCCACTTTGAAATCCTCTTTTTTCACCTTCTTGTCGAATTCCTTCTTGATCTTCAGTTGATGATCATATCCTTTATCTACCAGCTGCTCTCGGGTCTGCTGCACTTCAACCAGCTGCTGAATCCTCCTGATCATATCATCCGGCTCCCCTTGATAATCTTGGAATAATTTTACCACAGGCAAGGCGAGTTGAGAGGGGAAAACGACCTCAACCCCATACACCAACTGGAAAGGAGAAAGGCCCAAGGCCCTCTTTGTTGTCACTCTATCAGCCCATAAAAAAAACTTGATTTTTGAATCCCATGCCTTTTTGTTATCCTTCAACAACTTCTTGACAATATTTATAAGGCTTTTGTTTGACGATTCTGCAAGCCCATTTCCCTGTGGGTAATAAGGGTTTGAATGAATCAATGTGATCCCATATTGTTCACAGAACTGAATCAATGGCCCAACCTTGAAAGATGCAGTATTGTCAGTGACAATTTTGTTCAGATAGACAAACCTCGCTATAATGTCTTCAAGGAAACCAATGATTACCTTGTGAGAAGCATTCCTGGTAGGGATAGCCTCTATCCACTTAGTGAAGTAATCTGTGGCAGTCAATATCCATCTATGTTGGCCACTATAAGTGGGATGAATATCCCCGATAAAATCTAAGCCCCATTGTTGAAAAGGTCTTGAAACTGCTACGAGATTTAATAGCAAAGACTTAAGCTACTGCTTTCCAGATTTTTTTTTACATTTAACACATGCTTTGATCTTAGCACAAACATCTGTGAACAGAATAGTCCAAAAATACCCAACCCTGAGAATCTTGTAGGCAGTAGTCCTCCAAAAATGATGCCCCCCACACAAACTGTCATGAAAATCAGACATAATCCTTTGGGCCTCTCGTGGGTCTAGGAATCTCAACAACACTCCCAATGGATCCTTCCAATACACAATTTGATCAACCAAGCACTATTTTATCGATTTGAGTTTTAATGTTCTCTCCCTTATTCTTTTCCATACCACTTGGAGGTTGTAGATTCTGCAAGAAAAATATAATGTCCTTGTACCAACTGCAATTTGCCAATGCAGGGCTGGCTTGAGCACCTCTGTTGTTTAATTCAGTCTGTTGCTTTTCTGAACATGAGCCAATGAAATTTACTCCCAATGATGAGCAATTTGATTCAGCCAACAACTTGGCTAAACCCTGGCCCGTGACCAATTTGGTAGGCCTGATTTCTAAATCAAATTCAAGGATCTTAACAATCCATTTTCTATGTTTTTCGTCAATATCAGGCTGAATAAGAATTTCTTTTACAACAGTTGATGGAACATAAGAAATAACTCTTGAATGCAACACATAAACTCTGAAGGAATTAAGATCTTTAACCAGTGCATAGGCTTGCTTATCCATAATGTCATATTTTAATTCTGCATCTCTCAAAGCCTGACTGAAAAAGGAAATGGGCTGCTCTAAGCCTTCAGAGTTCTTTTGCAACAAAACTGTTGCTACTGTATCAAAAGAGGCAAAATAAAAAATAAGAAAGTCATTGGAGTAGTCTAGGCTAACTAGGAATGGGGCTTCCGTCAAATCTTTCTTTATTTGATCAAAATAACTACGAGCCTCAACAGTCCACTTGATTTCATTATCTTTCCTCAACATGGCTATGATATACTTAAGAAACTCAACAAAATTTGACACAAACCTTCTCAAGAAATTAACCTTTCCTAGAAAAGATTGAACCTCCTTTTTATATCTAGGCAGTGCTAAGGTTAGTATGGCTTCAACCCTGCTAGAATCAATCCTCACTCCTTCAGCTGACACGATATGCCCCAATAATTTTCCTTCTTTCATGGCGAACAATGACTTTTTCAGATTCAAAGAGAGGCCAAATTTTCTACATTTTAAGAAAACCTTTCTTAAATGATCACAGTGCTCTTCATCAGATTGAGAGAACACGGTTATGTCATCTAAGTAGATAACAACAAACTTGTCCTTCTCTCCAATAAATTCTATGTCCATAGCTCGCTAAAAGGTCGCCCCCACATTCATCAAACTAAAGGGCATCTTGGCGTACATGAATGTACCCCAAGGAGTGGTAAAAGTTGTCTTCTCTCTATCCTCTGGCAAAACAAAAATCTGGTTGTAGCCAGAAAAACCATCAACCATAGACATCCGGGTTGCACCTGTCACCCTCTGTAATATATGCTCCATATTGGGAAAAGGGTAATTATCCTTTTTAGAGCTTCTGTTCAGATTCCAGAAATCGACACAGAGTCTGATTTCTCCATTCTTTTTCCTCACGGGGACCAAATTAGCCACCCATTTAGAATATCTCGAAGGAACAATAATTTTTGCATCTAAAATATTTTTTACCTTTTTCTCCATGATAGGCAGTAACATAGGATTGATCTGCCTCAAGTTTTTCATGAAGGGATTAATCTCTTCTTTTAATGGAATCTTGTGCTCTATAATGTTTGTGTCATAAGTTCAGAGATCTTCATAAGTCCATGCGAATACATCAGTAAACTCCTTCAACAATTTGACATATTCATCCCTCTGCTCTCTTGATAGGCTGCTTAACAACTTGACATATTTTGGATCCTTCTCTTTTCCCAAATTGCACTCAGTTATATTAGCATTGTCAGTAGACACTTTCCCTTTTATTTCCACATCATTTTCATCAAATAATTTTTCCAAAGGAACTAGTCCTTTTGGAATATGGTTGCTAGGTAGCTACACAATATGATGATTAGCAATTCTATTAAGGAAAACATCATCATGTGGAGTAATTTCAGAATCAAGATCCTGATCAATGTGTAACGCAACAAATTCATCAAGAGACTCAAGAAATTTTTTAAGTTCTAAAACATTTTCAAACACCTTCCAATATTTGACATTGTCCAGTATAGAAGGCCTGTATTTGACTTATACATCATACTTTAGTTTTGGCGGTATGGGTATCCTGAAATTGCTTGCTGATATAGCCAACGAATCAGCCACATAATTCTCTTCTTGTGGAATAAAAGAGATGTTATACTCAGAGAAAAAATTCTCCACTAGATCCCATACTTCATTTCTATAAGATCTAATCCTAGGGTGCTTAGTTTGGCAAATATTTTTGGTCTGATGGACTATCAATTCAACATCTCCAAATACTGACAATTTTTTAATCCCCGTATCCTTTGCAGCTCTCAAGCCCAAAACAAGAGCTTCATACTCTGCCACATTGTTGGTAGTTTCAAATTCTAGTTTGTATGACAAAGATATGGTTTCCTGAGTTGGTGAGACAAAGAGACTCCAGCATTGGCACCTTCCTTAGAAGAGGCTCCATCAAAGAACATCTTCCAAACATAATTGGTTAGAGGAGGTTCTTGAGACAAGGTAGTAGACTTTTTTCTTATTTCAAGAGTAGTTTCAGGGGCATCAGTGAGCTGCAAAATGTTGGACCCCAAATCGGTATCAAGAGCAAAAACATGATGATTAGAAGGGTTTGCTTCATCACTAATAATATAAGCCAGTTGGGCTTCTTTGTAAAGTCTTCTATGCTCCCCACCCAACACTGGGATAGTTTCATATGAGAGATCCATCTGCAAGGTTCCTCCAAGTCTTTTTATGCAATACCTTGACAAGAGCATGCCAAACTTGGGAGGAACATCAACCACCACAACATCCATAAGTATACTTTTCATGGGCAGCTGAAATAGAGTCACAACCATATCCTTAATGACCCCCAAACATTTTACTTTCCTAGAGTCGAAAGAATATAAGTCATGATAGGTTTTGGTGATTTCTAGTCCAAGTTCATCCATAACAGATTTTGGCATAAGATTATGGGAGGCCCCTGAATCCAAAAGACAGTTATGYARCACCTTGTCATGRATATTGAGAGAAGTATAGAAGGGAGGGGATGAKYCATCTTTGTCTTCTATCAAAGGGCCTAAAATCAYARCTKGTTTYTCATCTTGCAGATTTATTGAATCAGTGGARTTAGGAGAGGCATCRGGYTGTAACATTTTGGTCAGATATTTTTTAAATTCTTCATTTTTTATCAATTCCAAAAATGGTACAGGGATCTTAATTTTCTGGATCTCATTCTCAAAACTGAAGGAGGGGGAAGGCTTCAAAATCTCTTTGGTTTCAGGAGGAGGATTTCTGATCAAAATTTGTGGGTTTTGAGAATCTTTTTCCTTGCTGCTCACTGTCACAGTCTTGGAAGAATATTCTTTCTGAACAGGCTGATTAGGGACAACACTTTTTTCTTCATTCTTCTTAGATCTCAGATTATATCTACTAGCATTTTCCTTCGTTTGTTCTCCCTTGCTTAACTCATTGATTTGAATATCCATTAATGATTGCTCATAAGAGGATTGAGTCAAGTGTGGGGATGGGGACGAATCACCTAAACAGTGGATCTTAGGATCAACCTCTACCTCCTCTTCTTCTTCATCATCAACCAGATTATTATGAAAAGGAGCTTGAATCCTCTGATCATCTCTCTCTCTGTTTCTAGGATCTCTAGGAAGGATTTGGGGAGCATTGTTGGGTCTCCTGAAATTACCTCTATTTTTAGTGTTCTGTGCATTTCTATATGGCTATCTTCCTTCTGATTTTAACTTCTCGATCTCAGTAGAAAGGGATTTTACTAATTTGGTCAACTCATCTACCTGTGAATGAACAACAGGAGAGTCAGAAGTGGAAGCCTCAACTCTGTTTTTCCTCCTATCTCTGTCAGATTTTCCCCTGAGCTTATCTGAAGCAATTATGTTGGATTCTACCTCTAAGGCAACATCCTGCATATGAACTAAGGAAGGTGACCTTATCTCTCTCAATAGAAGGAAGAAATTGGAGTCAAAAGCACTGGCATAAGTGATGTTTGCCATGGTTTCAGTGGGTTTGATATCATCATGGTCTTCTTGTACATTTTGTTAAACCTTTTAGAAAAGTCAGAGACAAACTCTCCTTCTTTCCTTTTCAAAGATCCAAATTCAGTGATATAATACAGAAAATCCCTTTTGTCACCCCAGTGCCTCAAGAAGGCTTCATCCAATGCCTCAATACCCGTGATGGATCCAGGGGCTAGACCTCTAAACCACTTCCTAGCTTCACCAAAAAGGCTTTGGACAAAAACCCTCATCCAAACATCCTTATTTTCAATATTTTGGTTATCTGCATAGATATAAAAAGCAACAAGATGTTCCTCAACTATTATATCTTCTTCTCCAGTAAAATTGGGCATGTATTTCAAATAATCTCTAGGGGGAAGAGCATTCATTGGCTAAGGAAATACTAGAGGAGCATATCTTGCAGCCACTATGGCATCCATCCTATTTGCAGGGGGGTTAACAACTTCCATTTGATTTTGGATTCTAGGTGAACAAGCAGAAGAAGGAGATCTAGCTGTGTGCAGATTAGGAGAAGGAGAAAAGGATAAAGGGGAGATTTCAGTCTTCACAACAACGGGTGGAGTCTTGGAAGAGGATGGTAAGGTCTGAGAAGGAGATGAAGTTCCTACTTCTTTGGCAGCTAAAGTTTTAACAGAGAGAGGTGTAGCAAAACCTAACATAGGGAAATCTTCGAAACTATCAAGATTGAAACACTTCTCAATATCAGGGGAGGAGAATATATCAATGTTTTCTTCTTTCAATTCAGTTTCAAAGGTAGATTATTCAACATGAAACTCTTCAAAATCTATATTTTTAGATACTTCAACAGAAGATAAAGGAAGCTTACATGATAAAACAACTGGAGTATCAAGAGTGGAATCAGGCAACTGACCAGAAGCACTTGTAGTAGCAGCAAAAAAACCTTTTTTATAAGCTTTTCCCTTCTTGATTACCTTCTCAGGGTCAGCCTCAGGTGGAACCAAAGGTAACTGTGGATTTGATCTCGTATGTCTACCTTTAGGCGCCAGAGCTGAATCAATGGAGTCGCCATGTGCAAGATGCAATCTTCAAAATACTAAGTCCCAATGCATCTTGAGAGCTAGTAAGAATTGTCGTTCTATCCCAGGGAAAAGTCTTCAAATCATTCCCCGACAATGGCGCCAAAAATGTTAGCAGTAGGAGTCACCTTCTGATTGCAAGGAAGGTAAGCTTAGTACCCATCAGATGATATGTGAAAGTATGAGTTTTTTTTGAAAGGTCAAATGGAAAAAACTCGAAATGATAATATCCTCACTCAGAAACAAGGCTAACATGTAACAACAAATAAGGTCTTGACTAATTTCAACCAGTAGTTTGGGAGTAAATGTGGATAGAAAGAAGACTTGAATGAGAGGAATGTAAGAGCTACTGCAAACATGAGGTCCACAAAAGCCCAAAGGAAGAAAGTTTCTTAAAACAAGATCTTCTTGAAATTAGAAACTAAGGAGCTAAATAAACACCATGGCAATAAAATGATCAAACATCCATCATATCATTACCACAGTCATCCATATGAAGCATTCAGATATGAACATTTAGCATTAGAAGTAAATAGTCTGAAATAGGAGCTGATTTCTATTAGTAAAAAAGTATTAAGTCCAGTACATACTAGATCACAGTCACTTTATCAAAAATATTACAATTTCTTGGGAGCCTAGCTCTACCATCCGAACCCATTAAAGCAATTCATCTGTCTATTTATAACAAGAAAGGGAGGCAACAACTAGAGGTACGATCTGGCCTCTTTTCCTTAAAAATCTCAAAACATTTATTTATTCTAACAACTAAGATAACAACCTATACTATAAAACAGGGAAGTGTTGGTGACTAAACCCAATCATGCTTCTAACTGCTTTGATCCTCTTTTGTTGCTCAACTCCTGTTTTGCCATGTGTCCCTTTGGAGCTTGTAGTTGTCCTATGCATGCCAACTGCTACTTCTATCATTTATTCCATTATTAACTTATCCAAAATTGTTGGCTTAGTCTTCCTAGATCCCTAGTGTTTGTTGGCTACTCCCTTGGGTAGCAATTCTGTGTAGCGCCCCCTAAAATGGAACAAGGAGAGAAGGTAGTGCCTGTGGGTAGCGCCCCTGTGCTGCATGTCTGTGGCTACATTTCTCCTCTGTTGCAAAATTGAGTAGCGCCTGTGTGTGAACCTGCTCTCTGTAAGATATTACACAGCGCCTGTGGATAGCGCCTGTATGACAATTCTGCATTCTGTAAAATATTACGCAGCGCCACCTACGCTGCGTCTGCATAAGGGTTTGGGTAGCTATGCCAAAATGCAACGTCTTTGACTCTTGAACGTGTGTAGAGTTGTTTGTGTCCTTCCATGATGAAAAATCAATTTACTTAGGTGCTTTTACCACTGAGTGAAGCTAACACTTAGCAAAAAAATCCAAAATTCATATAGCTAAACACATAGAAGCCTGTATAGGTGGAAAAACTTAATATGTGCATATCAGTTAACCTTCCCAAGAAGGAACAACTCTAAAAAATGGGGTTTACCACTACCAACTACTTTGTCATTTTAACACTTAGCCTCACACTCTTTCTGGTGGAAAGAGTGTCTCCAACTAATTCAGTAGACTTCTTCTTCTTAGCACTAGTAGGCTTCTTCAATATAGTTGTGCTCTCCTTAGCTACTGGTTTGTCATCTTCAATGGCAGCCTCAACCAACACCTGCAAATTCTTTTGGGTTACTTCATCTTGGAAATGCTTCAGTTTTTCCTTTAGCTTCCTGTTCTGAGCATGGAAACCCCTGTTTTGTCTGTAAAGATTCTTCAGCCGTTTACGAAGAGGAAGAGCCTTTCTTGCTGCGAACCTTGCCAAGTCCAGGGTATGGTTGTAGCCAATCATGAGCTCATTCATATGAGCCAAGTGTTCCTTGTCTTCTTCTTTGAGACGAGCTATTTCTCTCCTTGCATCCCTAAGATGCTTAATAAGTCTTTTGTAGGTCTAGCTACCAAGGGGGCTGGGGACATGTGTAGTCTCAACAGGCTTCTTCTCATCCTTTTCTTCCATCTATAGAGGAGTTTCCTTGCATGTTTCATCAGTCTTCTCAAAACCTTTTCCTTTATGCTTCTTCTCTTGCACAACAACCTTTTCTTTATTTTTCATAGGTTTTTTACAATCCTTCATAGGGATTTCATCTTCCCTCTCCAAAGGTCTTTTGGTACCTTTACCCTTGATTTTCTGTACAGGGGTTTCTTGTTTCTCTTCTACAACTTTTTCAATGCCTTTCCCTTTCTTCTTATGTATAGGGGTTTCTAGTAAAGGTTGTCCTTTGAAATCCCTCTTAGGAATTGATGACCTAGTGAAAGGTCTTTTACCTTTGATTTCAGCTGCTGGAGGAGGAGAGGGAAAGAGAAGCTTCTTCCCTTTTCTTGATGTCACCTTGGTAGAAGATGGAACTTCTTCTAACCCTGGTGGAGGTGGTGGTGAGAAATCCCTGTGTGGGGAAGGACAAACTTCCTCCTCAGCTTCCCTGACCTGCTTATTGATCTCTGAAACAGGGGATCTACCCTTTCTCTTCTTGTTGATCCCTGTTTTAGTACTGGTAGGTGATGAAGAGCCTGCAATCTATGATTGGGGGGTAGGTGTTGTGTCCAGCTTGAAGTGAGAAGTGACCAAAAAAATCTCCCAGGAGATCTCTTTCTTTCCCAACTCTTTAGAGACAAGAATCCTGATAAGTCCAGAGTGGAAAAGACTGGAGTCCACATCCTTGGATTTGGCTTGCACCCTATCTTCCATTTTACCTATACTTCTCAGTAGGTAATATGGAATATTCATCTGAACCTTACCAGTAAAATGCAACAACAACCTTATGTGGTAATGAGACAGGGTGTTAAATCTCCCTTCACAACTAAAATATCTCAGTATGATTTTCAACATTCTGTCAAACTGGTCAATCAACTGATTCATTGGCACACTCTTAGATAAATCATTGGCTTGGTATTCAATCTTGAAAATATCTTTAACTAAAGGTGAACTCAATACCATGGCCTTGAACCAATTTTCTCCTGAAATGGGAATCCCTATTGCAGCTGAGATGGAGGCCTCAGTCACCTCAAATTCCAAATCTCCAACTCTAGTTTTCTTGCCATCAAAATTTAGTGCAAATTGTTTTGCTACTTCTGAGTGGCCTCTCTGCATGTTCTAGCAGAAAGAGAGGCATCCTGCTCTTCGAAACATTTCCCTTGCAATGGGTTTTGTGTCAAAAAGGCGCATGTCCACAGGTTCTGTTTGAACTATCTTGCCACCCTTGTGTGCTTTCTTCTACTGAGGGGTGTCCATGACTCAGAAAGAGGGTTCTTAAGAGGCTGTAGGGGGTGCTATTGACCATAAAAATTCAATTCAAGTCTCAAATGCACAAGGATGGCCCTTCAAATTAACAGTGCTTAGAAAATGAACTTGGCTATGAGAAATGGACCTTCAGGCTTATACAAGTTTTCAGAGTATAGACTATGAGGAAGTAATTCCGAAATGACTCTTCGTACATGATGAAAAGAAGCAAAGGATAATCAGAGAGGTTTGATCAGCCCCTCTGCGTAGCGCAACACATACACAGAGGATAGGCTATTTCAGGCCTGTGACTTTCAAAGGTTATGACTAACAACAATAATCAAACTATGGATATGAGCGAAGATGTTTATAGGAATGCAAATATGGCTCCCATACTACCCTGCAAGCTTAGCAAACCGAAACCCGAGCACAAATATCCTATGAAAATTAATATGCGAAGGAGGTTGCACAGGATACCTGTGAAGTCAACAACTGTTGAGCTCCTCAATGCGAACTTAGGATGATATTGAGGAAACTTTGGCCCTAAAATATCTCACAGCATCAGATTTAGTGGACATGCCATCACCTGATCTAAACTGGCAAACTTACGCAGCGCATCACTGCTGAACTTTTCAAATTTTGAAATCGTTACCAAGGATCATAAATGCAAGATCTTTTGAAAGCATTTCAATTGACTTCTGGCACTGAAAACAAGGGTTAAGGTATCAGTCATGGCAATCATGACTTGGAGTGGATGAATGATAAACATGACAGGCACTACGAAAATGCCTGCTGAGTGGGCAACGTTCTCCAAATCAAAAAATGATTGGACAGGTGAGTGGGGATGATGAGGTATGCATGCGAGGTCATGAGTGAGGAGAGAGGTGTGTCACATCAGCCTGGTCATGGGAGATATCAACCTAGGGATGAATCACGAGAGGGGACATAAAGAATAGACCATGAGCTCATAAGGGTTTAAAGACCAAAAATTGAATTGTGGATCAACACATGAAATATGACTCAAAGGTTTAGTCATCCTAAGGGGTCCTATCATAAATTACATTTAATGGATGATAAATTTATTTTAAAGAGAAAATAAGAATCTAAGGATTTTTTTTTTTTTTTTTTCTTTTTAACANAAAAAAAAAACTAAGAGACCCAAGGCGACTTAGTGTGATAACAAGAGGAACTGCACTCAATGGGATGACTTCCATAGGTGTTTCTTGTTCTTTTTCCTTTACTAGCCGTTCCATCTCTGCTTCCATCTCTTTTATTTGTGCATTTTGTTTCATCATAAGCTTTAGCAATTCCTCCTTCTCCCCTTCTGTCTCAACTATCTCTTTGGCTTGTGAGTCTTCTGTAGTTGGCAATTTCAGTTGTTTCCTTAGAGATGCTATGTCAGCATTCTTTTTGTTAAGTAAATCCTCAACTGCTTTCACATTTGAGGGGTCATAACCAATTTTGAGCACCAATTCTTCTAAGGATTTAATCCTGTTGTCCTTTGCAAAAGATGATACTTTCTCCAATTTTAATTGGGTATGAACGTTATTCAAAGAGACCTATAATTTCACAGCAGTAGAGGAAGCATGGGCCAATGTGGAGAATACCATTTCTCCAGTCTGCCTGTGTAGATCCATCTGGTCAGCTAGATGAACTTGTTTGGCATCCAATTCAAGAGTCGAATTTTTGTAATTAGTGATCTCTTTGGGTTGAGGCACCTGTGCTTGCAGAAACACCATGTGCATTCTTCCCTTCTCTGTATCAAAAGCTGATAGAAATCTATGTTGTGCTGTGGACATTTCCTTCCAGAACTGAGCATAGGTGTTGCTGGTCAACATCTGGTTTTTCTTCTTAATCAAATCATATTTTTCAAAAATGATGAGTTTTATGGATCCCGGTGGAGGTTGGGTGATCACATTAGTATTACTCTGCTTCTTTGAGGAAGAAGTAGACATCATCTGATGTTTGCTTGAAAGAAGTGGTGTACGTTCTCCCTCGACTACCTTGGTAGATTGGGTCTCTTCCTCTCCAGACTTGTGAGTAGTTTGGGTGGTTTTAGGCCTTTTAGTGAGTGAAGGAGAAACAACTTTCCTTGATATTTTCTCCTTTGGTACCCGCGGGGTGGTAGTTTGTGAAATCATGGTTAGAGGAGACTGTTGTTTAGTGTCTTCTAGGGTGTTCACCTCCCACTCTGTTTGGTTCACAAATTTCTCAATTTCTGGTTTGAGTGTGTGAGCATATGGAGAACTTTTGTTCTTCAATCTTATTTCTGCAATGATCCCACATGGATCATAGTGCCAAGTGAAACTGGTACTAAATTTCATTTTCTTTAATAATTCGCCTGCCTCTTCCCCGACAGCTCGACTGTTGCAGATAAAAGGTCCTATCTTCCCTTTGATTCTCATATGTTGTTTCTTCTTCAGAGATACAAAATGTATATCATCCGAATTGATCATTTGTCTAAGAAAATCCAGAGCAAATATCCTGACAGGCAAGTACGTGGGTAGTTTCTATGGAGCTAACTCACACCCATATACCCTGATTTCTGTGTGATTTTGATAGAGGTACCAATATCCAGTATTGGCAAGGTCTGAGAGGTGTAAGATTCTCTAGACCTCCTCATTTATCCTCGACCCTGGTCTACCACTGTGCATGCTCACCACTGGATGGTAAAACTACTCAATAAACTGTTTGAAATTAAACTCTGTGGAGTTTCTTTTGAGTAGCGAAGTCCAAGAGGTTACAACCTGTGCTTTGATGTCCTAGTCCATTTTCTGCATAGGGAAAGAGAGTATGTCTGCTTGAAAGAAGGTGAACATGTAAGCCAGTATTGAAGAATACCAGAACATGCCCTCTATGGCGAATTTAAAAAGATGATCATGGATATTTTCGGCCAGAAAGGTGTTGTAATCGAGCTGGATGGTGGCCTTATCTTCAACAGAGAAAATGGATAGGAAACCCAAGATGGGTTCATCCACCCATTTGTCTAATAAATAGCCGAGTAGACAACCTAACAATGAAATAATTTGGTTTTCCTTCTCCAAAAACGTGGAGGAATGGTAAGGGGGATTTTTCTTGGGAAATTGGGCATCCTGTGGGAGGAACAACTCAAAAATCTGCGCTCTTTGGGGAAAAGACAGGTTCTGGTACATTTATGTTAGAACTTCAATGCTGAGGGGGGAATGGGATTTGGCTCTAGGTATCTGCATCATTTGATCAATGGCCTCGAGTGTGATGGAGAAAAGAGTTTCTCCAGACGATGATACTATGGCTCTCTGATCGGGGAGGTAATGAGCCTGGAATTTGAGGGAGAACTTTGGAAAATGGTGGATCTGGGGAAATAGATACAGAGGGAGATTGGACTCCCAGAGCCCGAACTCATCGCTTTGATCCATGAAGGTATCTTTAAACCATATCTGCAATTCAGCGAAGTCGAAATCACACCTGGTCTCTGTGATTAGGTAATCTTTATCAGCTAGCGGAATCCGATCGAGATCGATAGGAGGTGGGAGGAATGGATTTTCCTCGACTTTTGATCTTTTAGATTTCGGTGCCATCAATTCAACAGGTACTTGCAAACTGAAACAAAAGCGTTAGTAGGTAGTGGCTATGGTTGGGTTACTGGTTGAAAAGGCGAGGAAAAAGAGCTTTCTGGTGCGCATAGATTATGAGCAGTGCGTGAATGGCGGAAACAGGGTTAAAATTGAATAAACAGGTATTTGTTGGGCATGGGGGACAGGTCAACAGACTAATGAGTATGTAACCATGTAATAAATGGCCAATGGATCACTTGAGGCGTGAGGTGGCAGGTGGAGGATGGGTGTACCAGGATGACGTGGAGTGCGGTGATTGGAAGATAAACAAGTGGGACATGACCTATAACGGGTGAATGGAGGGGACAAGCTGACACAGTTATGAGACGAGACTTATAGGGGAGATAGTGGAATGTGATGTCATGAGGCGACGGTGGTATAGGAATGCCGATATGGCAGCATGTCGGAGGGGGGTATGGCAGTAAGTGGTTTATAGCGAGGGGGGTCCGACGCCATAAATTTGTGACACGTTAGGATGGGGCCTGTCGGGAAAAACTGCAAAACTGCCCANAAAGGTAGAACGGTCGGGGGGGTCTGGGATCTCCTGCTGACCGTAGATCCAGGCGCTACTGGATCCACCATCGATTTATGCGCTCACTTTAGTCTCCATATCGAACCCCCCCCCATCGTTAAAGGTAGAACGGTCCGGGGGGGTCCGTAATTTGCTGTCCATCGTTGATCTACGTGTCGCTAGATCAACCATTGATCTTAGCATGCTCTTTGTTTTCCATATCGGACGCTCCCCCCCCACCCCCATCATTAAAGTTAGAACGGTCGAGGGGTTCCAGAATTCGCTGTCTACCATTGATCTATGTGCCACTATATCAACCATTGATCTTAGTGTGTTCCTTATACTCTGGGCGTGAACCAAAAATGTGCATCGCGAACTTAGGATATTGCTCTTTTTGTGGGTTTTTCGTTGCTTCCCTTTGCTTTTTGTCACCATGGGGTTAGGAAAAAACAAATCAACATCAACATCATGAATTTTCTTCGAACATCAAGCATGTTTATTGAAGGAAAAACTGGCTAGCCTATGCCCTAACCTACCTACCTACACATTTAGCCCAGATTAGACTATTGGGATAATAAATTACTCTACTCTGGGGCTATTTGATCAAGATTAGACAATTTGATCAAATTTATTCACTAGCTAACCTAACTACCTGGTTAAGATTAAGCAATTTAGCCAGGCTTATTCACTAAACCTATTAACATAAATTCAAAGAGACTTAACCATGATTAAACTGTATGGATCAAGTCATTGTTATTGCATGGGGCTTTTATCCATTTTCTTTTATGCCCTCTTTTAATCTTTTTCTTTTTCTTTCTTTTCTTTTCTTTTTTCTTTCTTTCTTTTCTGTTTGAAAATAATTTGCAGGAATAAAATATTATTTGCAAGACAACATACATCAATAGTGAAATTTTTTCGAGTCACCAGATGATCCTATAAATTATAAGGTTATAACATGAGGCAACTGAGATTGTGGCTGCCATGTGTACCACTTCATCAAGCGGAGGACAAATCCAATAGAAGCTGATGCAAGAACTTGAGCTCTTGGAACTGTCCACATATGTAAATTATTACACATGCCGTCAAGCCCATGCTCCAATACCTTGCTGCACTCACATAATGGAGAGAGTATTCAAGACAGATTTGAAAGACGAAAAATAATGATATTGTGGATATGAATATGCACTGATGTACAGGGAGTGCAGTCTCTGAATTTCGATAGACAATGCACCGACAATGACTTTGCACCCATCGACAGATTTCACCCTTTGCGGCTACCCACTGTTGTTCATACAATTGATTTGGTGGCTCTTCTCGACCTCTGCTCTTTGATTCAATGGCTGCTTTTTTATACAGTGGGCGACTATTGAATTTGGGTGAATTGTCCATGCACAATGATGGCTTATGCATGCACATGGTTACTCCCTCAATCTCATCCTGTTCTACAATGAAATTACTCTTTGCTCTCTGCTACGGGTTCTCATCCAAGGAATTTATGTCCTCCATATCTTTAAGAGCCTCCTCTTGCTCTAATGGAATTTCCTAATCTCCTTCATAATTACCGTAATCATCTTCTTCCTCCTCATCAAAGAAAAACACATAGTCTGCTACTGTAAAAATTCTCATGTTCAAGAGAGTGATTACCTTGTACGTGATTCAACAGGCAGCCTAGCGTTTTTAGACGATTCCTCTTCCAGAAATTTCAGTCAGCGGCTTTGCGTTCAGTTAACCAGTGGCTCCTTTCCACGAATCTGGCAACAGAATCAATGAATCTCAAGAGTGCAGCGATCCTTCAATGTGGCTGACAACTCTCTCGTGCGCCCCTTTCAAACTCTTCATCAGCTGCGATCACCTCCAGCAGTTGCGACCTCCTGTGATAGCTTTTGACGGAATGCTTTGAAGACAGATCCCTGGCAAGGTAGATGGACGGCTCCTCGTACTCGTAGCAGGCTCACCTATGCTCTGATACCAAATTGTAAAATTGGAAGAATTAGGCACACACTTAATACACACAAACATTGATTGTATTGCTCACGATAAACAAAGATACATTACACTTAAATAAGTGTTGTAAGATCCAACTTATTCCACTTTTGGAAGGCGAGGTTGAGAGAATCTCTCAAAATCCTCCAGGTAACCCAATCCAATCCCTGAACTCTAGTAGTGACATTAATTAGACATTATCTCTAACATCACTTAATTGTTCAATTGTGTATTGGGAAACACTCTGGGACCCACACTCATGTCCACTATGCGAACTCAATCTTTGGTTTTCCTGTGAAAGACAATGCAATTCATCCACTAGGATGAAACATGGAAAACAATGATGTGCCCAGCTAAATACACTACGATGAAGCAGCTCGTTGACTCACCTACTACTTAAATAGATATATATTTTTAAATTCCTTGGATTTTAGGTTTTTTTGGGTTGGATTTAAACTACTAAATTAATTTGGAATAATGATGTATTGAAGCTGCTTTTTGTATACAGGTATATGATGAAACATTACAACTTTTTGGTGTAAACTTCTGTTTATTAAAAAAGCTTTTCATGTATTTCTACTTCGAGCTTCTAATTAATACAAATCCCCTGGTTATGGTTAAAAAACACAAAAAGTGTAACTCTTAGTATTGTAGTGGTACAAATTTAAATTGGGGTTAGGTGCAATATTGATAGATGATAAGCTTTTTAGTCGGACTGCAATGGAATTGTAATTTTCTGGTGTACTCAGGGTTCTCATCACTTGTAATTTCAGCAGGCCCATCCCAGATGAATTGGGCAGCCTGGTTAATTTTGATTTTTTGTAAGAATGTCACTCTACCATAACAATTATTATGTTCTGGATTTGATCAAGTTGTGCGCTGAACAGAAAACTTGTTTGTATCTGTTTCAAGGCGATCTGTTGAAGGAATTATCTGTTGAATTGGAGCAGTGTAGTCGCTCAGCGTCAGTGTGGAGACTTGGTGCAATTACAAACCCAATCACCAGAAGCGTGTGGTGCGACCTGTTTGTGCAACAACCACAAAAGTGAGGTGACCGCGTAAAGTGACTATTAGATATATTGTGATGACTGGTGTAGTTGACCGCGTAAAGAGCCTGTGTTGCTCTGTGTGTGTGTTGCTCTAGTGGAGACGGCTTAGGACGAAGGATCATCTCCTGAAGAGTTGTCAAATCTGTTGCATGAGAAACATATTATTGATGAGCTATTGTTTGGTGAGAAGAGAAGTTGATTTGCATACACAAACCAAACCAAGTGAAAGACAACCTCTTTGTAGTGATAGAGCCTTATAAAGAGGTTGAAGATATGAAAGAACTAATTGTGATAGCAACTAAAGCTGAAAATGAAGATTATTATGCAACATCAGAGGCAAGGAAGAAAGCCGAAGAAAGGAAAGCTCTCTTAGAAGAGCAAAATGAAAAGAACCAGTATGGTTCTTCCTATGATTTTTCATATGATTGTAACAATGTTTTTGAGTGAGCAGGTTTACAAGACAACAACTTATTTTCATTAGTGACTGATTATGAAGAAAACATGGAAGAAAATGAAGAAATTGATGAAGAAAATATTGAGTCAATTTTTATGGTTTGGAGCCCAGAAGAAACCAAGTATTATTATGAATTGATGTTGCAACAGTCCATTGAGCATGACATAGATGATTGTATCCAAAAAGGGTAGCAACCCACTTATGAGAAGTTGGAAGAATTTGCAAGCATTAAAGAAAAATGCTTCCAAGAACCTGCAGAAGTGTTGAGGACAAAGAACAATAGTCAGCTGCCAAGTTCCAAAATGAAGAAGAACAAAGCCAAGATGATAGTGAAGTAGAACAGAGTCAAGATGACATATATTTGAAGCAGCAAGCCAAGGAAGAAGCTTCATCTCCATCACTATCTGACAACAAGAAAGGTCAAAATGAAATTGCTAATTTGTAAGCCTAGTTGAGACTAAGACCGGCAAGCATGTTATGTACGAAGACTGACAAGAATGTTATATATTGACATTGTATTAAATCCATTTCTCCATTAAGGGGGAGTGTTGGAGAATAATGGCGAAATGCTATAGTTAGGAAATTGTTAGAACAAATTTCTATTGTACACTAGTTTAGTCTTTGAGTGGTTTTCAGATCCACAAATTTAGGAGGTTGTTAGAAGCTATCCTGGCCTATAAATTTGTATGCAATTTATCAAATAGTGAATAGAGTGTGTGAGCATAGTATCACTTGTGTGAGCCCTTGTGACCTCACTAATCGCTGTATTATTCTCCAATTTTAAGTATTGTTTGATAGCAATGATTTTTACGAGGAGATCCCCACTAATCCGGGGCTTCTGAAAAACTTGGAGGCCTTGTTAGTATCAAATTTTCATTACACCATGTGTTTTTACATTACAGTTTGGGTCACATACTTATTCATCTGTAAAACAAAGCTTGTTTAACTTTATTTCCCATGTTCAGATACAACAGTCTTGACATAAACTCTTTAACCGGTCTGATTCCATGTAATATCAATGACCTACACAAGCTCTTTGAACAACAATAACCTTCCTATGTCTGGGCTCTGGGATTTAGAATCCAAATATTCAACGATGGATAAACACTAATTTTCAAAATTTCACGTTAAATCCATTGTTTTTTCAGAGAGGATAAGTTGTGACAAACATAGTACAAAGTTTGTAAAACCTATGGAACTCACATTAAAACAGATAACAAAACCCTCAACTAGAATAATAGCACACAATTGATTGACATATATCTATGGTTACCCACAAACTTATTCAAAAAACAAAGCTCGGTGCTCCAAATAACACAGCTTTAAAGAAAAAAAAGTACTTATGACCCGCTTGAAATGGCCCTTGTATTAAGGGAACCAACTTTTAATGTATGTTCAAAACCATAGGTTGCTTCAAGGCTTAACAAAAAAATACAACTTTAAAAGAAAAGAGAAGACTTATGACCCACTTGAAATAGTCTTATTAAGGAAACCAACTTGATCTTCAAGGAGTTGAATTAAAAAAAACACTTGGATCTTCATAATTTAAAACATAGTATTCTAAAGTTTCTACCCGAGTGCCCCAA
>ML788310.1:837934-855261 GCA_009831015.1 Picea engelmannii
ATTGGTTGAAGTCATGAAAACTTTTAGGACATATGGGTAGGAAATTTCTAAGGTTCAAAGGAAGGAAATACCTGAGGATTAAAAGGAGGTATCAAGTGTTTTAAGTCTCACAGTTAAATAAAAAAACTTTCTGGAGGCAAAAGAGGTACCAACCTTAACTCCTACACAAAATGTAGGACATCCAAGGATGTTAGAGGTACCAACCTTAACTCCCATGTAGAATGTAGGACATCCAAGGATGTTAGAAGGAGTAATGATTGGTACAATTATGAGTCTGTATGCCAATGCAAAGGGGGAAGAGTTAATGTTGGGAGGTCTATGTTAGCTTTTTAGCTCGGGAGGTACTCCACATGTTTTGTCTTGTATGCGGATGTTACCTCATGTTTACACTACCAAGCACTTAACTTTGTAATAGGATTTTATAAAGTTGTTTTAAGTGGTTCTTTTATTAAAGTGACTTTTTTTAATAAAGTGTACCTTTTAATTTTAAAGTGAGTTTATTTTCATAAAGCACTTATGTAACAAGGGCTGCATGGTAGCTTAGTCCCTGCCAAGTAAATTTGGAAATAGAGTGTACCTAGATGGGATCATTGAACTAGTTAGAGTGTCCTAACAATTGTCACTTTACTATAAAACCATTGTCAATTTGCTATAATTATTATTTGCCTTTATTAAAGAAAAATTCAAAATCATTATTAAAAGGGATATATATATATATATATAAGTTGTCTATATCATTTTGTTTTTCATCTTTAACTATATTTTTACTAATTTATTTACATTTAAAAATAAATTCAAAATTCCTATTAAAAAAAAAGTGCACATATGTCATCATACATAATTATATGTATATCATTTTGTATTAATCTAGTAGGAGTATAGTTTGTATTAATGATAAGAGAACAACATAAATGCAATAATAATGAAATAAATGGATAGTAAAAATGACAGAACACATGGCATTTTTATTTATTTTTCTTAATTTTTGATATAAAAGGTACTAGGTACTTATAACCAAGTTTATTGAAATGCAATAATAATGAAATAAATGGATAGTAATAATGAGAGAACACATGACATTTTATATTTTTTCTTAATTTTTTATATAAAAGGTACTAGGTACTTATAACCAAGTTTATTGATTATGTAATTAATTTCAAATATTGAAATACGTGAAGACAACAATAAGACTTGAAATATATCAACCAATCAGAAATGAGAAAAACTAATATTTTTATTATATCAAAATATATATATTTGTTTTATTAAGTTAAACATTACACTACACACATAAATTTAAAATACAAGGCAAATTAATGTCAAATCAATAGAAAACTCATTGCTATATTCCCTTGGCGGGGACTAATAAAGTGAAATCACTTTAATATTTCAAGTGATTCATTTTGGAGGGAATGGATCATGACCCTTGATCTTGACCTTTGGATTTAGGGTTGGGGAAGGTGAAAAGGCACTTTGGGGGGAAAATGCCATTTTCAGATTATAAAAGAATGTATTGGGTAGTGTGCAAGACACACCGAGAAGACAAGAGGAGTTGAGTTAGAGAGATTTTCTGAGTAAGATTAAGAGAGGAAAGTGAGCAACAAAGAGGGCAGGTTTTCCAAGGAAGGAGGGCAAAAATCCTGAGAATATTTTTCTGTGCATTTTTGGGCCGAATTAATTTTTTGTTGTGGAAGGCTGTACTGTACAGATCCATACTGTCCGTACATTTCCGTACAGTCCATACGTATTTGGCATGAAAATCGAGAAAGTTTTGAGGATGATTTTCGAGGCAGATTTCAGAATTTTGGTGGTTGTTTCTGGACTATACGGAACAATCCGTACATTTGACTATGGATATGGAAATCGAGGTACGGAGCAGGCCATACAACAATACCATTTTGGCACGAAAAATGAGGCAAAATTCGGTGGGACTATTTTGGTGCTGTGAGGTATTTTCCTTGGATGGAAATGTGTATGTGTTGTTGTTTTGTACTTTCCTGAAGATGAATAATATATATCTCTCTCTCTGTCTCGTTGGGTTTCCCCACATTGGGATTTTCCCTGGCATTTGCCTAAATTTCTGAGTGTTATGGGTTGTTGTCCATTGTGTTATTTCCGCTTCTATTTTTCTTAGCAATGTATATTTCTGCTTATGGTAATTTATAAATGTCGGTTTAAGACATTTATGAAATTTATGAACACAATTATCTCTAGGTTGCTAAGTGTATGACAAAAATTTCATTTGCTGATTTTTTGTCATTAAAAATCTACATGGTATCAGAGGTTTGTCTCTGACAGTGGGTAGTTTGATTTTTGGGCAAAAGGGTGTGATTGTTTTCCTTGAGCTGTGACAGGGAATATGGATGCAAGCATTAGATATGAGGATCGGTTGGATGGAATTTCCAGCTATTTGCAGTGGAAGGTCTGATTGTCAACCATTCTCAAGGAGAACAAAATTTATAACTATGTCAACTCTGTTGTGGCAGCTCCCGCAACAGATCATGTTTCTTTAGACTTGCATGAGACCAAGGAAGCCAAATCTCAGAGGATTATTCTGGATGGGGTGAAGGATCACCTTATCCCACACTTGGTTGAGAAAAAGACTGCCAAGGATATGTGGGATGCACTTAAAAACTTGTTTGAGGAGAAGAACGAGAACCGGAAGATGGCCTTGAAGGCTAAGTTGCATGATACCAAGATGGGTAAGGAGGAGAGTGTCTCTTATTATCTTACCGGGGTGGCTCAAGTAAAAGATGAGCTGGAAGCTGTTGGAGAGGTCATTACGGATTCTGAGTTGGCGAGATTAGCCTTAAATGGCTTCACCAAAGAATGGGAAGTCTTCACGAAGTGTGTGGTGGAACGTGAGAATCTACCAAATTGGAGCAGATTGTGGGATGATTTCACTCAGGAGGAGACCCAGGAAAGATCTCACAGAAGTGAACAGAAGACAAACATAGCTGATTATTGGGCTATTTAATTGTTGTAATAAAATCACACATAAATTGTCAACCAGGTTCGTAAGCTGATGAACTGCAGACACAGTATGTGCAGGTAACTGACATAAGTATACTCTAGTTTGTCTTTCCAAGAGAAAGAGGACTAGGCAATCACTTGATCAAGCAAAAACGCAAACCAAACTATCATTACTCTACACTAGAACTTAACAATCAACGAAGGAATCAATCATGTAAATTCTATAAAAAACAATCATCTATCGATTAATGAAAATAAAACAACAATTTCCCAAGCAGATGTCTATATAAACCAACTTTATGGATCCACTCAAGTCTCCATGTGATTATGTTACTGACCTATCATGAGACTAATCAACTGGAGAATGTTCCCTAGCAACCAACCCTAATCATAACCGAAGAGTCTTACCTCATAACAAGCATGACAGACCACAGGGTGCCACTGCATTCCTACCTACACACAATAACTAGTGTACAGAGGAATGAATCTGAAAGAGTCTTGCCACAAATCTTGACACTTTACTTGATGAAGCAACAAAGTAACTATATTCTGGGAACACTTGCAACTCTCAACAAAGAATTTAAACACACATCTTGTACACTAATCAATATTTACACTCAAATGTAAACACACAACATGCATTTAAACTAAGCTCTTAGCTCTTGAGAATCTTTCGTTGCTATAGTACCTCTAGAGGTCACACCATGCATAACAAGCAAGTAATTCAAATTCCCAAAGACAGGCTCTCATCAACAACCTATGCCCTTAATACCAAAGAGTCTGAATACAATAATTGATTACCCTGCAGGTACAATCCATTCCTTCAACAGTAAAAGGTGTATTCAAAATGTATTTAGATGTGACCAGGTCATCACAAAGCTTCTATATTTAATATTAATTCTTCTTATCTGAAAATTAATGATGAAATATTTTCCCTGTGAACATATATAAGTTATGGAAGTTTCAACATGATCATACATCTCATTCCAGATCGTTAGAATGTACTCAATCAAACTAGTTCTTATCAATTCATAATCAATCCTGTGCAAATCGTATTAGAACTCCAGGTTGTCACATACACAGTAGAATCCCATGTCTTAATTCAATTTTATCCAGTGAAGGGGATGAGTGCTTATCTATTCATCATTTATGAGAAGTATTTGAACGAGGTATTTGAGACTAAGTAAGCTACAAAATACTGGAACATATGCGACCTTCAAATGTCTACAGAGAAAAAGATACGCTTTAGTGAAATACACACATATAATTGTTCATTTGCAATCTATGTGTTCATATTAAAGCTTCTCCATCGTACTAAGGGCAATCTGATTCATAACATAAGAGAAATCCCCAATGGGTACAGAGCACACAAAACCTCAAGCAAAACTTAGGATTTAAAGATCTCTTCACACCAATTCATTCGAAAATGCAACTACAACAAAGTAAAGAACAAGTAATATACAGATAACTCAACTTACCAGGGGAGGTGGGCCCATGCCTTCCCAAGTAGTGAGCGAAATCGATTCAGTAAGTCACCACACTTATGAACAAGGATAAATCAAAACCTACTTAATACCACACATAAACCCTTACTTTACTCATAACACATTCAACATAATATCAAGACAAGAAATGGATAACACAGTTTTTCATTATCTTTTGCAAAGAGTATATACAACTTAAAAATTACACAGAGCAAAACCCCTCATATATATCTGGTTCTGAGTATATCAGATTACATTGCTTTCCCCAGTTCTCGAGAACTCGGGGCCAAAAATGACTTAACAAAACTAGAGGATCTTACTAACCATGATTTCCTCTATATCAGGAAATCGTTACAACCATCTTAGATATCGTCCTGTGCTGAGTTCAGACCCCGATCTGGTGCTACTCTAGAAGATTTGTTCATGGGTCGATTCTTGTGTAAATAGAATACTATTGGGCGCAAGGGAAACGATCAACAACCATTACATTAACCATAAGAACAATACCCATGTTGCTAACTCCATCCTGGGTGCATGCAGCTAGGAGAAGCTACAACCTTAGGTACCAGAATGCCTGCATAGGTACTAGAAAGCCAAGAATAGTGCGGGAACAGTTCTTGCATTGAAAAGGTAAGTGTCTTTTATCATTGGTAAAAAAACAGCTAAAAGATCTTAATTAATTTGTCAAGAACTTCAGAAATTATCGAAATAAACAACTTTTACCTCATGTTGTAATCAAGATCTTTAGGCAAGCAAATAGGTAATAATAGGAGGCAATAATTTGGATTTCAATGCCTAGGTAGGGGGGTAAATGGCCAAAAGAGGTGTATGGTGAGTGACAAAATGGGAGCTCAACATTGATGAGAATGTTTCTCTTGTGGCAAACAACAAGAAGAAAGTAAGTTCCAGGAGGGACTTGAGTAAAGTTAGATGCTATTGTTGTAACTAGTTGGGGCACCTTGCCTCTCATTGTCCTGAGAGGAAGAAGAAGAAGAAGGAACCAGAAGGGCCTGAGACAGTTGCTACAACAACCATGGAGGAATTTCCTTCAAAGTTTGATAGGGAATTTTTTTGGTGACCCTAGTTTCTAGTGTCGACAATAGAGGATTTGGAGGTAATATCAGATGGATTGTGGATAGCAGAGACTCTAGCCACATGACGAGAATGTCTTTATCTACAGGAAGGGAATGGACCTGGTAGAGTTGCTGCTGATTGGTAACTAGGTGGATAGGTTGTATATGTTGAGAGGACAACTTTCGATGTATGATTCAGTGTCGAATGAGGAGTGTGAGGAGGTTTCTGAGACTGTGGTGGCGCCAAGGATTCAGTCTTGCATTATGAGAGAAGAGAGTGAGTCTCTTCTGAGCACTGGAAGGAGGCTTAGCCAGGTTGATCGAAAAAATGTTTAAGATGAAGTGAACTCAGGGTTCCAAGATGTTTCCAGGAGAAGTTCTTCTAGTTCAAGTTCTGTGCAGATATTGAGGATGGCTCCAGGTTCAGAGGGAGCTCCTATAGAGCACAGTGTGATGGGACCAGATGATGGAGGTGGAAGCAAGTACATCCCTCGCTAAGAGGGAGTGTTAGATTTTTAGATCGGGAGGTACTCCGCATGTTTTGTCTTGTATGCGGATATTACCTCATGTTTACACTACTAATAACTTAACTTTGTAATAGGATTTTATAAAGTTGTTTGAAGTGGTTCTTTTATTAAAGTAACTTTTTTAATAAAGTGTACCTTCTAATTTTAAAGTGACTTTATTTTCATAAAGCACTTATGTAATCAAGTGAAATCACTTTAATATTTCAAGTTATTCATTTTGGACGGAATGGATCATGACCCTTGATCTTGAAAAAGGAAAGATCTAATCTTGGCCTTTGGATTTAGGATTGGGGAAGGTGAAAAGACACTTTGGGGGGAAAATGTCATTTTTAGATTATAAAAGAATGTATTGGGTAGTGTGCAAGACACACCGAGAAGACGAGAGGAGTTGAGTTAGAGATATTTTATGAGTAAGCTTAAGAGAGGAAAGTGAGCAACAAAGAGGGCACGTTTTCCAAGGAAGGAGGGAACAAATCTCGAGAAAATTTTCTGTGCGTTTTTGGGCCAAATTAATTTTATGTTGTGGGAGGTCGTATTGTATAGATCCATATAGTCTGTACATTTCCGTACAACAATACGGATTTGGCATGAAAATCGAGGCATTTTGGGGCACGATTTTTGAGGTGGATTTCATAATTTTCGTGGTTGTTTCTGGACCGTACAGAACAGTCCGTACATCTGATTGTGGGCATGTAAATCGAGGTACAAAGCAAGACGTACAACAATACCGTTTTGGCATGGAAAACGAGACAGAATTTGGTGGGACTGTTTTGGTGTTGTGAGGTATTTTCCTTAGCTGGAAATGTGTATGTGCTACTGTTTTGTACTTTCCTAAAGTTGAATAATATCTCTCTCTCTCTCTCTCTCGTTGGGTTTCCCCACATTGGGGTTTTCCCTGGCATTTGCCTAAATTTCTCAGTGTTATGGGTTGTTGTCCATTGTGTTATTTTCGCTGCTATTTTGCTTAGCAATGCGTATTTCTGCTTATGGTATTTTATGAATGTGGGTTTAAGGCATTTATGAAGACAATTATCTCTAGGTTGCTAAGTGTATGACATGAATTTCATTTGATGATTTTTTGTCATTAAAAATCTACAATCTAAAGAGGATCCTCATTTACAGTGGAAATGAAAGGAGGAGAAGTGACCTTTCAAGAAGGAAGAAGATGAGAAGTAGATGTCTGCAAAGGAAATAAATACAAAAGAATTAGGGAGAAACTTTTGATAGAGATTTGTTTCCTTAACACTAACCAAATTGTTAGATGGAAGTGGGGATCTCTTGAAGAGGAATAGACCATGCATGAACACTAATCAGGTAAAGCCAAAGAAAAAGAGAAAATTCTTTAGGTTATGCAAAGAGAAGGCGTGGTTGGTGTTAGGGGAAGACATTAGCATGGAGGAGATAGCAAGTCATGTGGAAAAAATGATAACTAAAATATTTATGGTGAAAAGAGTAGCAGAAGAATCCTTGAGACCATGGATGGAAAATGCCTAGAAAGGGAATATAGGTTGTATGCCAAAAATCCATATCTTAATTCAAGGATAGATTGGTTTTGAGTTTTGAAGGGGAATATATGCAAAACTATTATGGCTCAAAGGTGGTATTGAGCATCCTTAATACTTGACTTAAAGAATTGGAGACCATAATTCAATCTAAGGCAAGAACTAGTGTTTATACAACTAGTATGGGTTCTAATACCTAGACTATCGATGGAGTTCTATAATATAGAAGCATTGAAGGCATTAGGGCACATAATATATAAGTTTATAGAATTAGAAGAAGGCCTTTGTTCCAAATTTGATAAGAAGGAGATTAGGATTTTGGTGGACTTTGTAGAGTTTCTGAGATACCTACACGAAAGATCTAGCTAACAATCAAACATACAGAACTTGCAAATGGTGTGAAGAGAAGATAAAAATGGAGGAAAGAATGAAAGAATTTATATTAACTAAATGAGAGAAAATGATACAATACAAGTGATATACTTTGTATCACACAACTAACTCACCATAGTAGTCAACTAATGTGCATTAGGAGTGTTCTAGAGAGATATAACACACACTGGAAGTCACTGGAGTCAATTGCCACCTAGTCCTAGTTAATTGGCCATGCGATCATCAATTAACTAGTCAAACCAAAGTGAAATGAGGAGAAGATCAAGCATACATGTGGAATTCAACTTATTGTTGATGATCCCAATGCAAGTGCACATTATTGGTAATGATCCCAAGGTTAGCATGCAACACTTGGTGATAAAACCAATATTGACATGCAACACTTCACTCAACTAGTCTAACTGAATGGTAACTGAGAATTGACTGGAGGGTATGTGGCACCCTTGTCTAGGGGAGAATATTCTCAATGAGGGGATACTATCTTAGACTAAGGGACCCTCAACGTAGGCAAATAAACATAGGAAAAAAAAATGAAAGGAAAATCCTAGGTGTTTGTAATATCTCCAACATACTTAGACTCAAGGGAAGGTTCACTTGAATAAATTGAGATTATTAGGGTAAATAACAAAATAAATCAACCCCTGTATCACTTGAAGGTTTCATTTTAATGCTAGAAATTTCACATGAATGAACATGTATGGAAAGTATGTGCAAGTTTAGCATGAAAATGAGTGGAAAGAAAAAAGTAGAATCCCTAAGGGTATTCCTAATGAAGAAAGGGTGAAAGAGAGAATTGAAGCAAAAGGAGGAACTTCAAAGACAATGGAGGAGGAAAATTGCGAGGGTTCAAACTCATACAGAGGTTCTTCTCGCATAGAGTAATATTCATAAATCAAATAAAAAGAGTGGAACTTGGAAGTAGGACTATGGGACATCAAATAAGATTTCATAAGACTCAAGCTAGTGACTAGTAATAGGTATGGAAAAACATTCTCTCTTCCTTTATTGGATTTTAAATTTGAATATAGACCCCTTCGTAGATAAAACAAAAGAACCCCCTGCAAAATTGGATCACTCTATGAACAAAATCTTGCGGGTAGTGAGAATTATAGGAGAAACCCTCGTCTCACAGAGATTACATAAATCAATACTATAGAATACACACATTGAGATATGAATCTCTTAATCATTAAAGGCTTACCCTTATAAAGTTATAATAGTAGAAATCAAGGGATAAAATCCTAGTTTTGTAAGGAAGAAACCATCTTAGATGCAAGCTCATGCCTAGGAAAGATGTTGTCCAAAGAGAAGCATATAAGGTGCTAAAGGGGGTTGGCCTTAAGGAAAATCCTAGTCCCTTTAGTTGGTAGGGAATTATTTATGTCACTGGGAAAGAAAAAGGTAAGGAAGTGAAGGAAGGCAAGAAGATGATCATAAAGGGGGTTGTGAGCAAGGAGTGACTTAGGTAGAATTTTTCCATGAAGATCCTATCCTTGAATATAAGAGGGGTAGAGGGTGCCCATAAAAATATAGCCAACAAAACACGCTTTTCCATATATATTCTTGATGTTGTAATGATTCGGGAGACAATGTGTGAAGGGTTAAAATTAAGAGCCTTTTTTGATACTTTTGCTGGAATTTTCATTGTCCAAATAGATTTCCAGAGATGCCGCATCGATTTTGATTAATTCAACATTTCATACCAACCATTGTGGTCCATCATCAAGAATGAATGATGGACCACAATGGTTTGTCCAAAATTTCAAGTTAATCAAAATGGATGTGGCATCTCTAGAAATATATATCCACACCAGTAGCCTTGTTGTCTTCACACTTAAAAGAATGGTCATTTTGTTCTTTAGATTTTGAAGGAACAACGGGAGGCTTAGTAGCTGGATGGAAACCATCAATGAACTTATAAATTCCTCGCTCCCAAATCATGTATTCAAATATTAATAAAGTCTAAAGGGTTGAGGAAAATATTCACTATATTTAATATCTATGGCCCTTATGGGGATCAGAAGGACTTTTGGGAAAATTTTAGGGATATAAATAATATTAGAGGAGACAATGTGATGTTGGTTGGAGACATGAATCTTACACTCAAGGTAGGGAAGTTATGGGGAGAAGGAGTTAGTCTAGATCCCCTAGCACATTACTTCACCCAGTTTTTCAAAGACATTGGAATTTGTAATGTATAACCTCCAGAGTTGGTTCCAAATTGGAGGAATTATAGAAGTGGCAAAGAGGGGTTCTCAAAAATGTTGGATAGATTTATGTTAGTAGATAAAATAATGTAGGAAGTGGAAAGATTGAAGTCTTGAATAGGAGAAGGAGGTGGATCAGACCATTTGCCCATATTTCTTTAACTGAAGAAGGATGAACATAGAGCCTAGGCTCATTTAAATTCAACCAAACATGGTTGGAGGAAAAAGGGTTAAAAACTTTGTTCATTTGAAATTCAAAGAAATTTGAAGCTACTTGAGGAAATTCAACCATTTTAAATTTGTAAGAAACCTAAAAAATATTAAAAAGATAGTGGTTGAGTGAAATGAATAAATCTCAAGATTGAGTGAAAAGAATTAAGAGCAACAAAAGAGAAAATTAAGAAACCTAAAATTGAAGAAAACAAGGAATGAGTATTCATAGAAGAAGAAAAATCAAAGTTGAAAAGGTTAGAGAGAGTGATAAGGAAATTATTGGAAAAATACGAAGCTAAATGGAGATTGAAGAGTAGATCAATTTTGATTACAAAGAGAGATAAAATTACAAAGTTTTCCCAAAACTATGAAAAACATGGGTAGAATCGAAATACTATATGGGAGATTAGGAATAAGAATGGGTAGAAGGTTAGAACCTTTAAAGAGATAGATGAAGATTGTGTAAATCGTTTCAAAGGCCTCTTTTAGGAACCTATCATTCCAACTTTGTAGAGATCCTAAAGGTAGCTTCTTATTTTCCAAGATTGATTGAAGAGGAATATAATGAGGAATTAGAGGAAATAGTTACCTCAAAGCAACTCAAAGAAGTCCTACAATTATCTAAATTAAAGAGGAATACTCTATGCCCAAATAGGTAGATCGTTGAATTTTATTTAGGGTTTTATGATTTACTTGAAGAGGAATTGTTAAGAGTTATAGAAGACTCCAAGAACTCAAGAAAAATATTGGCGAGCCCTAAATGCCACATTCATAGCATTAATTCCAAAGAAAAAAGAAGTTGAGTACTTTGAAGATTATAGGCCTATTTCATTATGTGAATCAGTCGATAAGATCATAACAATAGTTTTGGGAAAATAGGCTTAAGGAAATATTCTCAGAATTCATATCAGAAGAGAAGTTTGGTTTCCTAAATAATAGATAAATTCATGAGGTAGGTGGAGTAGCACAAGAAGGCATTCATAGAATAAATACAAAAAATATGCATACTACGGTGATAAAACTATATTTGTCTCAGGCATATGACAAAGTTGGTTGGCTCTACTTGAGATTAATACTGATTCAAATAGGAATGAGAGTCTCAATGGTAAATTGGATAATGGGTTGTTTTTCCTCAACATCATTTGTAGTTATGATAAATGGCTCACCATGCCAATTATTCTATGCTACAAGGGGTCTTAGGTAGGGATGTTTGATGTCCCCCTTTCTGTTTTTGCTAGTCATAGAAGGTTTAAGAAAAATGGTATTAGTTTGTAAAAGACAAGGAAATATCAAAGGAATCAACATGAGAAAATAAATCTCTTTAACCCATTTACTATTTGTTGATGATGTTATTTTGTTTGATATAGGATTAGTTAAAAAAGATTGAGAAGTTCAAGGAAGTTTTGGACTTGTACTATAAAGCTATAGGTATGGAAGTGAATGCCCACAAATCTTATATCTTGTTTTATGGCCTAGGGGATGATCTGGAAAGACAATGTGCTAAATTTCTAGACTTTAATTTAGATCCATTTTATAAGGGGTTAAAATACTTGGGATTTTATTTAAATCCCAATGAATATAGATTCAAAGATTAGCATTGGCTCTATGAGAATATTGAAGGAAGGGTAACAAATTTAATGCTCTAGATGGTTGTCTGTAGGAGGTAGACTTTAGAAAAATATGTTTTGGAAGGTATACCTATGTATTGGTTGTATTTAGTCCATATTCCTAAAGGTTCTTAGAGAATATCTGAAAAATGCTTTAGCTTCATATGGATAGGCAAAAGAGAAAAGAAGGAATTTCTTTGGTATAGTGGAAAAAAACGACAAAACCCAACGAAGTTGGAGGTTGGGGTCTAATGAACATTCATATATTAGGAGAAGCATTGGTTGTTAAAATATTATCAAAATTGTTGAAGAATGAGGAATGGTTGGGAAAATAATGCATGCTAAATACCTAGCCCTACTATTGTGTTGGTTTTGTCACTTGGGTGAGAAAACACACAACACTTTCATGTTGAGATAAGCCTGCTAAACAAGACAAAAGTTTGTGAGTGGGTTAGAAAAACAAAACACACATGAAAAAAAATAAATACAACTAAAAACAACTAAGAAATAAATGTTAGAAAGCTTGAGAAACTTAGAACCATGAAAATAAAAAATTGACCAACATATTGCTACCAATGGATCAATAGATTAGTAGGAAAAATACCTTAGAGAAAGGTAGGGACTTATGAGTCCCCTCTTCCTCCTTGGGAGGGATCTTGAGTTCCCTAATTGAGACATCTTCTCTTCATACAATGGAAGAAATGTCAAATGGTGAAGAAAAACAATGGCTATTCCCTCAAGTGGTGAGTGGAATGGTCTATTGCAATGGTGCTTGAAGGATTCGAAGGGAAAAGAGGATTCTTAAAGAATAATTCTTGCAGCATAACAATACCTTGAAGATCTTATTTTCTTAGCACACCCATGGCTCTTATTTATAGCATCCATTCATGGAAAAATGTAATCGGTTCATAGTGTGAACAAGGGGTCTTTTAGGGAACCCTATAGCCCTTGACGAACCTCCAAGCTAGATTTCGATCAAATATGAGTGTTAAATCATGTTGGGGGTCGGACTAGAAGTGGTTGAGGGGACGACAACATCCATAAATGCGTCGTTCATAAAAGTGTGTGGCTTTTCTCGTAGACAGTCGGGCATTTTGAGCATAGTACGCATTGAGGGTTGTGTTGGCCCGTGCATGCTGCACACTATGTGTGCGCTTCCTTTGGTGAATTTGTGCACTTTGATTTTTGACCCAATTATGTAGTTTTTTTCCTTTTGATGGACTTTGGTGCTATAGGTGGACTAATTGCTGCTAGAATTGATGTTTTTCTTCAACCATTGTGTGCAATGTTGCAGACGATTTTTCAGTGATAACATATGCCCCATGATGTGTGAGGTTAGGAGCATACATATAGCTGAAATACATTAATGTTTCTTTTGTTGAGAGTGCCATTGTAAGGAAGAGTGAAGAGAGTAACTGCAAGAGCGATCCGTCGGAGGGAGAGGGAAAACTATGGGACCTAAACCTTTCTTGAGGGAGAAAAAATAAAATGTGTGTACAAACGAGGTGGGCATGCCCCATGCTCGTATCAGGAAACCAAAATGTGAGACTGTAACTGAAGATATATATTGATGTAGGTAACTGCAGCTCCCTCGGGGGCGGTTGATAACGACAAATGATAGTTCTGAATGGTGAAAAAACTCTGAAGTGAGGAAAGGATGACTATAATAATGGTCGATGACTCATAGGCATTGATGGCCTAACAACTTCGGAGGTCTTCGGCTGGTATGAAACAACTGCAATAGTCGCATAGTAAAACCCATCGTAACATGAGATTTTGCTGAAGTCGAATGTTTACAGGGGTCAACAAAATCAGAGAGAAATGATGATTCTCTCTATGAAGTTCGAGACTCCTCATTGTAAAGGTAATGAGAGTCAAGATAGTGCCGCCCGTCTAGAAACTGCGTTGATGTCGACATGAAGGGAGGTGCAACTCCAAGAAGCAAAGGGCTTTGTGAAATCCACTGAGGAATATATGATATCAGGTACTGACGGGTAACATGAATGAATTCAAGATGTTGTGGGACTCAAGACTGCCCTTGGTAGGGGAATTTTGAAGGATGTTTGGCAACAACCGTAAAACTGGATCTAGTGTCAAGGGGACGACTATATATGGGGTTAAATTGTGCTAAAGGCTAACAAAGTGGACAAACTCAAAGATCATGGATACATGGACTTGGGATTCTCGGGGTTTGTAAATGATGTCAATGTGAGAAAAAGGGTGGATGCCCCAACTAAGGGTGACATGGTTGCTTTGCCAAAAGAAAGAAGGCCATCAAGGATGACGACGAAAAATATATGTATATGATGGAAACAAAGGCTTTTTACAATTACCAAAGAGATAAATAATAATTTGGGTTGAGTATACAGATACAAAAATGGGTGCCCCAGTGAAAGATGGCTTGGCCTGTTAGGGCGCAATTTTGTGAAAGAGAATTGGTGGAGGGTGGGGGCCCCATGTGTGGGATTTTTCATTAGGTAAATGGATGGAGGACAATTTGCAGATGGGAAAACTGATGGTGGATGATATGGAGGGATAATGATACTGCAGAGATGCAATCAATAGGATCGAGATGATATGACCAAGGAGTCCATTGGGAAGGCTAGCAATATGATGAAAAGAAGTATGGGGTTCATTCTCGGAAGTGCATAATACTATCAAGACTCCCATCCCTAGGGGGTAAAATTAGCATGAGTGTCAAGTTGCCAAGGGGAAATATGAATGGGACAACTCATGTGGGGGATAGTGCTACCAGTTGACAGTACCCAAATACGGTAGAGGTAAAGGTGCTACAGAGATGAATTTAAGGACCCTAAAGGTAAATGTTAGAGGGTGTGACTGGGATATGAAATTGATTTACAGAGGGAATAATGACATGCCAGTGTCGAACATATACTTGAAGGGAATGTAAGCTTTCAAAACAAGTACCTGCACATATGAAAACCAAATACCCGATGTGAACAATATCTGATGATAAATAACATATAACAACTATTTGATAAAATTGAAAGTGATCATGCGTACCTAAATGTGACGTGAGAAAAATTCTCCTCCAGGGACAAGTGCAGATGATGACCCAAGGAATGTGAATGTGTAGATGGTGGGACCACGATCCCGTGGATGAGAACAGATCAGAAAACAGAGGCTCTGGGCTCCTGTAACAGAGTGTGGAAGTTGGGAAAAAGGAGCTATATATGGTTGGCGGGCCCACAATGCCACCTCATTTGTACCTGTCATGGTTGCTGAACTAACAAGATAACTATGAGGATATTTTGATATTGTGAGAGCATGAGGCTACCGATCCAGGAGTGGCGAGAGATATGTTAGTGGTCCTAACATCCTGCAATTTGTGAATTTCCTAGTTTGTAGGTAGGGGTTGTACGAAGGGTTGTACAAGGGTTTTAAGGGTAGGGGCCCACCAGTGTACGGGAAAAGGAGGAATATTCACGCATATGTTTTCAGGTATAACCCTATTTCCCGCACATAATGTGCGACTGTGCTGGACACAACCACACATGTGGGCGTGAGGGTTGGGAAGATAGGTGCGCATGAGATGCGCGCCTATCTGACTGACAGTTGCGCACTCATGCACAGATGTTTCTCAGAAAGCTCTGCATTAGTGCACAATTGTGAAAAGAATAGGTGCGCACATGTGCACACCTGTATGGGTGAAATCCATGCACTATGGGCAAGGCTAAGGGTTTGTGATTTTTTATATTTTTATGCTTTTTGCTGGATGATGAGGCTGATCAAATGTTTATGTGTGGATGTAGGTGATAAACAGAGTATAAAACACCATGTCGGTCCACTAGAGAGAGCGTGACTGGGATTGGTTACGGGAGGCAGTGAGAGAGCAGTCGGGCGTGCAAAGACACTTGGCAGCCTGCGGGTTTCTCAAGTTCTTTGACTTCCCTTTGATACGATCGCAGGAGTTCCTGCTACAATATCTGATTGGGATGTGGAGCATTGATATGAAGTGATTCATAGTGAGGGGGGAGAAGTTGAAATTATCTTCTACAGAGGATGTATATTTCTTGATGAGACTCCCCTTTCATGGGAGGGAAATAGGCATCGATCCACATCTTCTCAGGGAGGATTGGGTGGAGACCATGGCAGATCGCCATTGTACTGGGCCAAACCCTATGTCAAGTTCGATCGTCCGCATCAAGGCCATTGATGACCTCCTGACTGAGTGTATTGAGATGATGGTGGTGACGATATATAGATCCTTGGGTACTTAACAAATCACTAGTGGTCAGCTGAGGGTAATGGAGTAGGTCTTGGATGGGGACCTTTTGCATGGGGTTTTCTCATTCACACCAAGATGATGGGGCAGCTGAACCGGTGTCGGTGAGCCAAATCTGGTGACTTTGCTTTTAGGTCCATTCTGGTGGCCTGGTTCTTAGAGAGGGTGCCTCTGTTGCACCCGAGGATCCTACTAGAGCCCCCGAGGCGACGAGAGCCGCGACTGATGCGGTGGGCCCATGTCTTGGCCCGACATGGAGGTGGGGAGGGTGGCCACTATTTCAAGGCCACGGTGGCTCGAGTTTTGCGCCAGGTGCCACAAATTATTCTAAGGTTTCCATACGCGGGTATGGACTATCGCCATCATCCAGACATGGTGTTGCCTCCTAGGGAGGACTGGGACCAATGAGGTATGTGTTATAGTTTTATGTTTTGTGATTTTGATAGATAACATTGATTATATATGTATATGGATGCTGACACTATCTCTGGTGTTGTTTTTCAGATGTGGGACCTCGAGGATGAGAGGAAAAGGTTGTCGGGGAGGCGACTCGTCGGGGGCCATCTCGACAGGTGCCTGTAGAGCCGAGGTTTGGATAGAGGCCATGATGATATGATGTTGGTGTTGGACCAGCGATACATCCACAGGGAGATGCAAGGGGGGATGTTGTAGGATATGTGCCAGCGTTTTGAGCGGGTTCTACAGGGTGTTCCTGAGGGCATGTGGGCCCACATCTAGGGTGAGGAGGTCTTGGAGCAGTGCGTGGGAGTACCAACAGAGTGGCAGACCCTGATCCATCAAGCATCAGTGGCATGGGAAGTGATGACTGTTTGACTTCCTCCTAGACTTGGAGGGCCCCCAACAAGTGGGGCACCTCCGACTGACAGAGGACCTGGGGGGGGAGCTCTAGGGGCACCTTGACTATCGATTTTTTGTATGTACGGGATTGAGAGCCCGAATTTGTATAGGGTACTTGATACCCATTTTTGTACTCATAGGGTTGAGGGGATTCATGGGCCTACATGTGATTGTATATGTATATTGTTTGTAAACACTTATGACCTTTGATGATATATATAGATGGATATATTTTTATCATGTG
>ML788310.1:861408-884772 GCA_009831015.1 Picea engelmannii
ACCATTGGTTTCCATTGCGTTGCTTTATTTTTACCTTTCCCATTCCAACAATTTTGCATGGTGCATCGTCACCCAAATGAACCTGTCCAAAATCACCTTGAACATAATCTAGAAAATGTTTCATATGGGGTGTGGCATGAAATTAAGCCCTTGAATCTACTACCCAAGACTCAAAAATATTATCTACAGAAAGAATCAAAGCATCTTGTAACACATCACCTGCTACATTTGCTTCCTGATTTCTCTCCTGCTATCCATCTCTTTGTTTCTCTGGAGCTCTGTAGTCTTTCTCTAGATGTCCTTTCTTCCCACAATTCCAACACTCTATCTTTCCAAGTCTGGATTTGGATCTTCCCTTCCTAGAATTCCCACGGTTCTCGAAACCCTTTCCTCTATCCTTTTGTCTTCCCCTGTTCTCCATGTTCAACGCATTTCCTGATGTCTCACCTGTGCTTTTCCGTCACATTTCCTCACTAAGGATAACACCAACAAAATCATCAAATTTTAAAGTATTTGAACCAGAGACAGAGTTACTTACATCCATGACCAAGCTGTTCTAGCTTTTTGGAAATGAGCACAAGATTAGAAGAGCCCTGACCTCATCATCAAATTTCACTTTTACAGAACTTAGTTGATTAGTAACCGTATTAAAATCATTTAAATGATCTGCAACAGACCCACCTTCCGACATCTTCATATTAAACAATCTCTTCATTAGAAATACCTTATTGGACGCCGAGGGTTTTTTATACAATTTGGCCAATGCGTCCATCAAACCCTTCGTTGTATTTTGTTTAGAAATATTGAAAGCCACCAACGCTGCCAGGCTTAGCCGTATCATTCCTAGAGCCTTTCTGTCAAGAATCTCCCATTCTTCGTCCTTCATAGCCGTCAAATTCTTTGTTATTCCGCCCAATGGTAGGAATAGATCCTTCTGATATAAATAGTCGTCCATCTTCATCTTCCATAACTGGTAGTTTTGGCTGTTAAATTTCTCGACCCTAAACTTTCCATCTTCCGAAATTGCTCCCACTCTAACCAAGAACCCTCTTTTCCTGCGAGTTACCTTTCGCTCTAATACCAATTGTTAGGAAAACATGACCGTGGAGAAATAAAATAAAACAAATGTTGAAACAAAAGACATAAGATACACAATACAATAGAGACACATATTTACGTGGTTCACCCAGTGTGGGATACATCCACCAAAGAAATTGCCAGGTCCTTCCTTTATTATTATCCAAAATATGAAGGGATACAACCTACAACAAACCCGCTGTAACTTCCTCTTCTTTCTCTTACAATATCCTATCTCATAATATAATATTCGCTATCAATCATAGCCGCAATACATTTCCCTCATAAAAGAGGGTTTCCTTTTAGGGAAAAAAACCCTAACATAATCTCTATCGTTAGATCTGCGACCTTATAATGAACGGTCTATATTTACAATGAAATTACAATATACATTTACAAGGCAATTTTTCCTTCGGGGGCTTCACCCCCGAACCCCCACTGGGGGCCCGCTTTCCCCCAGACCCCGTAGAGGGGGCACCCCCCCTCTGCACTCCCCCGCGTGTACGAGTGTACATACTTCTAGGGTGTAAATACTTCATGGGGTATAAATATGGATTAAAGTAAAAGACCTCTGAATCAAGAAGATAATCAGGCTCCACAACCAACAGTTACATTCCCTGGGTCATCATCTACACTTGGCCTAGAGGATCATTTTTATCACATCACATTTAGGTACACATGCTCATGTTCAAATTTTATCAAATAGTTGTTATATGTTCTTTATCATCAGATATTGTTCATGTCAAGTATTTGGTTTTCATGTGTGCAGGTACTTGTTCCACAAGATTACAACCCCTTCAGGTGTATGTTCGACACTGGCATGTAATTATTCCCTCTGTAAATCAATTGCATATCCCATTCATACCCTCTGACATTTACCTTTAGGGTTCTTACATCCGGCTCTGAAATACCTTTACCTCCACATTTGGGTACTGTCACCCGGTAGCACTCCCCCGGGGCCACATGATTTGTCCCATTCATAGTTCCCCCTGAAAAGTTGACACTCATGCTTATTTTCACACCCTAGGGATGGGAGTCAAGAGAGTCTTATGCACTTTCGAGAATGAAACCCATACTTCTTCTCATCATATTGCTAACCTTCCCAATGGACTCCCAGGTCATGTCATCTCGGTTCTATTGACTGCACCCCCGCAGTATCATTATCCCTCCATCTCATCCACCATCATTTTTCCCATCCGCAGATTTTCCTCCATCCATTTACCTAATATAGAAACCCACCCATGGGGGCCCCACTCTCCACCATTTTTATTTTACAAACTTGCACCCTAAACAGGCCAAGCCATCTTTCACTGGGGCACCCATTTCTGTATCTGTATACCCAATCCAAATTATTATTTATTTCTTTGGTAATTGTAAAAATACTTTGTTTCGAGAATGTACTTATCTTTTTTGTCGTCACCCTTGATGGCATTGTCTTTTCCCTCGCAAAGCAACCCATGTCGCCATTGGTTGGGGCATCCCCTCTTTTTTCATTATGACATCGTTCACGAACCCCAAGTATCCCAAGTCCATGTACCCATGATCTCTGAGTCTATTCACTTTTTTAGCCTCTGGCACAGTTTAACCCCATATCTAGTCATCCCCCTGACACTAGATTTAGTTTTACAGTTGTTGCCAATCCTCCTTCGCAATTCCCTAACCAAGTGCAGTCTTGAGTCACCTAGAATCTTGACTTCGTTCATGTTACCCGTTAGTACCTTATCTCATCTTAGTGGATGTCATGAAGCCCTTTGCTTCTTGGAGTCATGACTCCCTTTCTATCGACATCAACATGGTTTCCAGAAGGGCGACAATATCTTGAATCTCATTACCTTTAAAATGAGGAGTCTCGGATGACACAGAGAGAATCACCATTTCTCTCTAATTCCATTGACCCCCATAACATTCGACTTCAACAAACTCTCATGTTATGGTGGGTATTACTATGAGAATATTGCATTTGTTTCATACAACCGAAGACCTCTGAATTCGTTAGGCCATCAATGCCTACGAGTCTTCGACAATTCTTACAGCCGCCCTTGCCTCACTTAAGAGTCCATTCACATTCAGAACTGTCATCTTTCGTTATCAACCACCCACAAGGGAACTATAGTTATCTACATCAACATACATCTTCAGTTACAATCTCACATTTTGTTTCCATGAGACGAGGATGGGGCATGCCCGCCTCATTTGTATACAAATTTTCTTTTTTCTCCCTAGAGAAAGGTTTGGGTCCCATAGTTTTCCCTCTCCCTCCGACGGATCACTCTTGCAATTCCTCTCTTCATTATTCCTTATAATGGTACTCCCAGCAAAATAAACAGTTATTTATTTCGGCTATACGTATGCTCCTAACCTCACACATTAGGGGACATATATTATCACTGAAAAATTGTCTGCAACATTGCACACAAATGGTTAAAGAAAACATCAATGCCAACATCAATTAAACCACCTACAACACTAAAATTCATCTAGAAGGAAAAAAAACTATGTAAATGGGGTAAAAAATCAGAGTGCGCAGTATCACCAAAAGGAGCGTGTGCACAATGCGCAGGCCAACACAGGCCTCAATGCGCACTATGAGAAAAATGCACAACTATTTACGAGAAAAGACACACACTTCTATGAACAACACATTTATGGATCTTTCTGTCCCCTCAACCACTTCTAATCTGACCCCCAACATGATTTGACACTCATATTTGAGAGAAATATAGCTTGGTGGCTGGTCAAGGGCTAGAGGGTGCCCTAAAAGTCCCCTTGTTCACACTATGAACCAATTACATTTTTCCATGTATGAATGCTATAGATAAGATCCACAGGTGTGCTAAGAAACCAAGATCTTCATAGTATTGTTATGCTGGAAGAATTCTTCCTTGGGAATCCTCTTTTCTCTTGGACGCCTTCAAGCACCATTGCAATAGGCCATTCCACTCACCTCTTGAGGGAATATGCATTTTTTTTCTTCACCATTTTCCATTTCTTCCATTGTATGAAGATCTCTCAATTAGGGAACTCAAGAGCCCTCCCAAGGAGGAAGAGGGGACTCATAAGTCCTTGAATTTCTCTACGGTGTTTTGCCTGCTAATCTATTGATCCACTGGTACCATTATGTTGGTCATTGTTTGATTTTCATGGTTCTAAGTTTCTCGTGCTTTCTAACATTTATCTCTTATATGTTTTAGTTTTATTTATTTGTTTTCATAAGTGTTTGCATTATCTAACCCACTCACAAACTTCTGTCTTGTCTAGTAGGCTCATCTAGACATGCAAGTGTTAGTTTTTTTCTCACCCAAGTGACAAAAGAAACACAACAAGGGGGAATCCCATGAGTGGTGGTACCATGGGCTGGTGACCTTGGGTCACAACCACATCACATCCTACTTGGATTTCACCAAGTGTTTGATGGAGAGGTTTTCCAGGAGGGATCTAGAGCTCCATTTCATGGATTTGACACAATTGAGGTAGACTAGATGAGTTGAGGCCTTCATCACAGAGTTTCAGTGGAAAGTAGTTGCACTTTTTGACATATCTGAGCACCAGTTGGTGATGCTTTTCATTGAGGCATTGACATATCCATTGAGAGGTTGGGTTAAGTATTTTAAGCCTCACACCCTATAGGATGATATCATGCGCACTAGAGACATGGGGGACTCAGTGCATAAACAAAATACCTTCACCAAACCCTTTATACCACAGAGATATAAGGATCATAGGAATCCTCAAAGGGATTGGAAAGGAAAAACTAAACTAGATGATGAGACCAGGAGGAATTTGATGAGAAAGAAGCTCTTCTTCACTTGCAAAGACCCGTGGGTCCTAGTCCATCGATGCATGGGAAATGGACAAATCCACTACATTGAGGTGGAGTCAGACAATGAAGAGGAGGAGGAGGACATCGGATCAACAACAGGCAGTGACTCAGAGGAGGAACATGCACAAGAGCCAGAGCAACCTCCAAGGAAACCCTAGCGACAGGTAGAACCACCAGTAAGGGGGGAGACAAAACCTTGAAGGATTTCAAAAAGGGGTACCATAGAGACCCTTTCAGGAGAACCTAGGTATAAAAAAATAAAAATCAACGGTCTCATATAGGGACAACACATGACAACATTGGTAGATGGTGGGGAAACCCATAACTTCATAGATGTAGCCTTAGTATCCCGGAGGGGGTTAGGCACTAAGCAGTTTGGGGGGTTTATAATCGTCGTGGCAGATGGGTATACCATGACATGTTTGGATATGGTTCCAGACCTTCAAGCTAGGAAACTACACAGTGACAAATACATTCTATGTAGTTGACTTATCAGAAGCATATGTAGTACTGGGAATTCAGTGGTTATATTTGCTAGGAGAGATTGGGTTCATCTACCAGACCTTGAATATGAGTTTACAGGACACCAATGGGTTGAGGTTAGTGTTGAGGGACATGTATACAGGAGCACCCCGGGCAATGTCAACAAAGAGGATGGAGAGGATATTCCAACATGGGGATGTAGCATATGTTGCAGAGTGCTTGATTACCACCAAGAGAGATTTAGATGGCAGAGAGAAATATCATCCAGATATCAGGTCACTTCTGAGTCAGTATGAGCCATTATTTGGATCGATATCACCAGGGATACCACCATACAAAGGGTTTGAGCACACTATTAAGCTAGAGGCAGGGGGAACACCAATCATCACCACACCTTATTGACACCCTAAACGATTCAAGAATGATATTGAGAAGGAAATCAAGGAATTAATTATGATGGGGCACATCAGGCATAGACGAGTTGATGGATGAGCTACATGGGGAAATTTTCTTCACCAAAATAGATCTATGCTCAAGTTATCATCAAATCAACATAAGAGAGAAAGACATAGAGAAGATAACTTTTCGATGCCATTTTTGGCACTTTGAGTTCTTGGTCATGCATTTCGGGTTGACCAATGCACCAACCAAATTCTAGTCTTGTATGAATCATATTTTCAAAGGAAAACTTTGGAAGTACCTTTTAGTATTCTTCAACGACATACTAATATATAACAATACTTGGGTTGAACATTTGGCACACTTGGAGGAGGTCTTGAGCATTATGTAGGATCAGACATTATATACCAAGGAATCAAAGTGCGAGTTTGGTATGAGATAACTCTTGTACTTGGGGCACATCATCAGTGAACATGGAGTACAGGTACATTGGGAGAAGATTAGGGAAATTATGGATTGGTCAACACATAAGAACGTCACAGAGATGAAGGGATTCTTTGGGTTGTGCAGTTACTACAAGAGGCTCGTAAAGGAGTTTTCACAGTTGGGAGTGCCACTCACCAATCTGATGAATATGGGTACTTTTCAGTGGACCGATGAATCACAACACACATTAGAGAGAATGCAAGAGGTTATGAACACATGCCCTGTTCTATCCCTTCCTGATTTTTCAAATCCTTTTTTTCTAGAGCGTGATGCATCAACAGTGGGAATTGGAGAAATTTTGATATGGGGAGGTCACCCCATTGTTTTTTAGACCAGGAATCTCAACGAGTCAGAGAGACTCCATTCTATATATGAAAAGAATATTCTAGCCATCATGCATGCATTGAAAAAGTTCAAACATTATTTGGTAGGGATTAGATTTGTGGTGAAGACAGATCACAACAGTCTGAAGTATTTCCTAGATCAGAAAGACCTCAGTGAGAGGCAGCATAAATTGGTCTCTAAGATCCAAGAATTTGACTTTGACATCGAGTATGTTAAAGGTAAAATGAATGTCATAGAAAATTCCTTATCCAGGAGGCTAGCAGGTTGTTCAATGATGGATATATGCACTGATCCAGGTGGATATCGGTGGCCACCCACCTATTCCAACTAGCTCCTCTTGTTCGTTTTTAGTTCACAAGTTCTTCTGTACTTCTTTTTAATTGTGGGCTTCTGGGGCTGTCTGAAGCCCTACACATATTCCAGGTGGATACTAGTGACCTATCACCTAATCCAACTGGCTTATTTTGTATGTTTTCATGTCATCACATTTTGTTGTACTTCTGGGGCCATTTTGGATCCCTAAACAATGTTTTTTTGGCTCGCCATAGTCAAAATGTAGATGGAGCCATAGTTTGACAGCATAATGTGTAGTTCTCTGAAATAACTTTCCAACGGGCTATCATGCTGATCTAGATTTTATGAGAAGAACGAAATGACTATAGATTATTAACAGGTGCTTAACACAAAATAACAGAGATACAATAAAACTGGTTTTCTATTCAATAAGGAAATAAGATGAAACTTTAAAATGCAGTGGAAAGAAGCTTGCTAGAATGGTGGCGGCTTATCTCTGAGAAGAGATGTGACGACCGCGCTCATTCGCAAGAAGATGATTACAATGAGCCTCTGAAGGCCTTTTTACAATAAACAGGAATGCCAAAAACCCTATACATCCAAAAACCTAACCCTAGGAGATGAAGCGCCAAAAGTCATGTGGGCCCCGTTTGGGTCAGTTAGTACATCAACTTCCTGGGGTCATAACTTTTGCATATGATCTCCATTTTAGGAGTATGATATCTCGTTGGAAAGGTATCATCAAGGATATTCATTTTGGGGGCTCAATCAAGTCTTCGATTATCATTGAGAATCTCTATCCCTAAAAACCTTCATTTAGGCCCTCAAAATGGCCCTAGAAGTTAAAACTGCTAAAAATAGTGAATTGCCAAAATTGTCAGAAAACTATTTTGAGCCAGTTGGAAAAGGTGGGTGGCCACCAATATTCACCTATATCAATTCTCCCTCCTTAGGAAGCAATTTTCTCCATTGTGTTGAGTTCCCGCATCAGATGAGGAAATTCCTGTTGAATTTGGCCCCGGGTGAGCCACTTGCCTTGGTGCATGAGCTATCCTGCTTTGACGACTCAATAAAGATGGATCCTTTGCTGTTGAGTGCCCTTGATCTTTGTGTTCACAATCTGATCACTAGATGCTTGTTTTATGTAGTCGGGGTTGAGCTCTGTTGGTTTCAGCTACTCTGCTACATCTGAGGTGTCCAATAATGGTGGGAAATAAGGGCGAAGGAGATCCACATTGAACACTGGGTGCAGGCCAAGGAAAGGAGGAATGTTGAGCTCAAAATAATTATCCCCTATGACCTTGGTGATGGTGTACATCCTATAATGGAGTGGGTGAAGATTCCGATGGGGTCCTGTAAGGCGTTCTTTCTGCAAGTGCGACCAAACTTTGTCGCCCACCTGAAACTTATGTGGCACCCAATTTTGATCATGGCACTGCTTGTACTTGTCATTGGACTTATGTAGGATATATTGAACCTATTGGCGGATGTGTTGGATCTGATCAATGAACCAGGTGGTTTTGTTAGCTTTAGTTGGAGCAGGAGATGAGTCGTCCGAGGTGACCGCAAGGGGAATTGCAACATCTATGGGACCCAATGGTTGGAATCCCAACCCCAACTGAAAGGGGCTGTGGTTGGTTGAGCTATGCAAGGCTTGGTTGTAGCTATGTTGGAAATAGCGAAGGCTCTCATCCCATGTGTGAGGGTGATTTGAATCATACATGTGAAGGATATGAACAATCATTCGATTGATGACCTTGGTTTGGCCATCTATCTGGGGGTGGAAGGCCATGGATTTGGTGAGCTTGGTGTCCAAAAGTGACCAGAGGCTTGACCAGAATGTGCTGAGAAATCGACTGTCCTGATATGAGACAATGGTCTGTGGGATTCCAAAATGTACCCAGACTCGTTCAAAGAAGAGCTTGGCAGTGGCCTCTATTGTGATGTTCTTCTTGCAGGAAACCAGAATTGCCATCTTAGAAAAGAGATCAACAACCACAAAAACACAATCATTTCCCCACTTGGTGGATGGGAGGCCTGACATGTAGTCCATTGAGATGGATTCCCATGGCCTATCAAGAGTAGGAAGAGGGGTGTATAAGCCTTGTTTCTTAGTTGTCAGTTTGGCAATAGCGCAGGCGGTGCAAGACTTGATATACTTGTTGACCTCCTGTCGAAGTTTCGGCCAGTAGAAATGTTTCTGTAGCATTGCCACTGCCTTTTCGATGCCGAAGTGTCCTACCACACAACTGTAGTGGAATTCCCAGATCAACTTCGCTTTCTCTCTTGATGGAACACATATATGGCCCAGATGACACAACAACCCATCTTGAATATGGAAATTATCGACAACTATGTTTGCACCCAACATTTGGTAGGTGGTGGCAAAGTCTAGGTTTGTCTCATAGAGATGGGGCCATCCAGTGGTCTCATGGCCGCAAGAGTCTAGCACCATGGTGAGTGTCGTGACTGGAGGTCTGCTGAGGCAATTAGCGACAGGATTGGTGCTTCCTATTTTATACTTGATGTTGAGGTGGAATACCTTCAAGTATGTGGACCACTTTTGATGGCGATCATTCTACAATTTTCCTTGTTTCTGCATGAACTATAGTGGCTTATGATCAATGTGGATGACTTTCTCCTTCCCAAGAAAGTAATGTCTCCACTAGAGTACATTTCTTTGTCATAAGTAGGGTACTTATGAAGAACATTTGATAGTGTCTCACTATGATAGGACACGGGGTGGCCATGCTGAGTGAGAACGATGCCCACCGCATAGTCTGAAGCATCTGTCTCGATCTCAAAGGGATAATGCAGGTCTGGTAGTGAACGTACTGTGGTTGAGCACAAGCGTTGCTTCAAATCATTGAATTCCTGTTGTTGGGACCGACCCCACACAAATTTCTCCTTACCACCACTCCTGGTTATTTGGCTAAGGGCCCATGCAATATGGGAGAATCCCAACACAAGCCTGCGTTAGAAATTGGCAAGGCCCAAGAAGCTCCGAAGCTCAGTTAGTGTGGTTGGGGTTGGCCAGTCACAGATGACTTGGATCTTGGATGGATCCACATGTACGCCATGATGATCAATTATGTAGCCCGGGTAATGGACCATGTCCATGCTGAAGGAGAATTTTTCCAAGTTGGCATATAGCTTGTGCTGTCGTAGGGTGTGCAAAACCTGCTGAATATGCTGAAGTGTTTGGCCCAAGTATTTTTGTAAATGAGAATGTCATCCAGATACACCACTACAAAATTATTGGTGAATGGTCACACGATATCATCCCTCATCCTCATGAAAGTGGTTGGAGCATTTTTCAAACCAAAGGCATGACTGACCATTCAAAAAGGCCTTCCTTTGACTTGAAGGCAGTTTTCCATACATCTGTCATTCTATCGGGACCTGGTGGTAGCCAGACTTCAGATCAATCTTACTGTAGTATTTATCCCCATGAGTTGATCAAGGAGGTCGTCGATTCAGGGAATCGGGTACTGGTTTTTTACTGTGATTTTATTCAGAGCTCGATAATCAATGTAGAGTCGCCAGGTTCCATCTTTCTTCTGTACCAGCATGATTGGGCTCCCTCAAGGTGATGATCTGGGATGGATGTGCCCATCGTGGAGAATTTCTTGGATCTATCGCTTGATCTCCTCATTCTCTAACAGAGAGCGGAAATAGACTGGCCCATTGGGCAACGGTGCGTCGGGGGTCAGATCGATGGGGTGCTTGACCTGGCAGTGCAGAGGTACCCCAGTAGGTGAGGAGAAGATATCTGATTATTCTTCCATGACCTTATCTACTTTCTTCTGCTATGTGGAGAGGTCGGCCGCAGAGACCCTGGATGTGGCTTTGATCTTTCTCTTATTCTGAGAGAGAATCATGAAGAAGACAAAATTCTCAGTCTGAGAGGTGACCTTCCTGCATTGCTTAGCAGAGATCAAGGAAATAACACTAGGTGGGACTTCCTCAGGTATCCTGTACAATTTCCTGTTCAAAGTAATAATAAGACTACGAGGCCTAGACTCATATACAACATGAAGTTTCCATAAATAAGGTTGGCCCAAAAGAACATCAAAAAATTTGAGAGGAGAAACATCACATGATACCTCGTCTTTGAAGGGCTTGATTCCATATGACATTCGACACTGTTGGATGACACGAAGATTTCTTCCTTGGCAGAGCCATCCAATGGTGTAGGGTTTTGGGTGCGGTGTTGTCGGTAGGGCCAACCGCTTGACAACCTCTGCTGAGATGAGGTTCTTCTATCTACTGCTATCCACGATGAAGTGTAGCGGTGATATGAAAATAGGGGGATGAATTGTTTTTCTATGCAAGCACCCTCTACTTCATTAAAATAAACTTTTCAGGACCTTGCTCATTGTCTTAGTTATGCAAGATAAATTATGTGCCAATTTTATGCATCTTATTTTAAATGTTCATGTGTGAGGAAATTTTCTTTTAAAATGGTTAAATATGTGTTTTAAATAAATACATAGAAAACATAACTTGCAGAAAATAAACCATCAAACTCACAACAATAACAAGATGATAAAGGAGTTCACCCCCAACTGGGCTACATCTCCTTGAGCCTCCATCAATGGACTAGGCTCTCTTGGATTAGTTTGTCAAAGATTCTTTTACAAGATGCTTCTCAACTCCAATGGATTAACTGACTGTACCATTGGGTTCAGAATACATAAAAACCCTAGAAATGACTAATAGAACTCTGAAAATGGATCATGGCTCATCCGGGCATGACCTCTTCTACATGTGGCCTTAAGCTTCCTTGAGCTTCCTTGTGGAAAAAACACTTGTAAAAGTCCTCAAATGCCTCTGAAACCTATCCCAATGTGTTCATATCATAATAATTAGCCAAAAATGACTATTCAATCACAAAAAATAGACTTGGGCTCATCTAAGCATGGCCTCAATCAATGAGGGCTTTAGGCTCCCTGGAGCTCTCTGAAACTTCAATGGTGAAAAACCTACAAAATAAGTCTTCAAATGGCTTTGAAAATAGTTCCAATGGATTCAAAACATCCAAAAACCCCTAGCTGGGTTTTTTCGGCACCTCATTTGGCCAAAAAATGAAGAAGATAGGCCTCCTGGAAGTTTCCCCTTCAAACTTGCTGTCTCTGGTTCGCCAAAATGCACCTCTGTGCGTCCAACCTAGCACACGCTCTCATTTCCATGCTAAAACCTAGAACTAGGTGCATAACCATAAAACCTCTCAAACTATAGGACGATTAATGGAACTAAGCCCCCTAACTGCCAAGCCGTTGGTCGTATGGCCGCGTGACCTCGTTTCACACACAAAAAGGGCTAGGTTCCAAGAGTGAATATGGTTGTGCCACGTATTGGGCATGTGGTTGTGGTCGTTTTAAAACTCCCGCACATTGTTCCATCGGCCATATGCATTGTGTTGTCCATCGGTCATATGCATTGTTAATACAACAGCGAGCTGGGGCTAAGCCCCAGCCCGACCCCCGTGCCAAACTATACAATAGTCAAACTTAAATACAATCAAAACCATATATATAATAAGTAACACTGTGTGGCGCGCCGGTTGGACGGCCTTTTCCAAACCGTTGGATTGTGGTGGAGGTCTGGGGTTCGATCCCCACTGACTCTATAATAATTTTAAACAACCAACCTTTTCCATGGTGCGATGTGGCAGCCCATGCCTGGGCCACGTGGCAGGAGCATTTGTCAAACCAAAGGCATGACTGACCATTCAAAAATGCCTTCCTTTGACTTGAAGGCAGGTTTCCATACATATGTCGTTCTATCGGGACCTGGTGGTAGCCAGACTTCAGATCAATCTTACTGAAGTATTTGGCCCCCGTGAGTTGATCAAGGAGGTCATCGATTTAGAGAATCGGGTACCGGTTTCTGACTGTGATTTTATTCAGAGCCTGATAATCAACGTAGAGTCGCCAGGTTCCATATTTCTTCTGTACCAACACGATTGGGCTCCCACAAGGTGATGAGATGGGATGGATGTGCCCATTGTAGAGAAGTTTTTGGATCTATCAATTGATCTCGTCATTCTCTAATAGAGAGCGGAAATAGACTGGCCCATTGGGCAGCGATGCGTCGGGGGTCAAATCGATGGGGTGCTTGACCTGGCAGTGCAGAGGTACTCCGGTAGGTGAGGAGAAGATATCTGCGTATTCTTCCATGACCTTATCTACTTGCTTCTGCTGTGTCGAGAGGTCGGCCGCAGAGACCCTTGATGTGGCTGTGATCTTTCTCTTATTTTGAGAGAGAATCACGAAGAAGACAAACTTCCTAGTCCGAGAGATGACCTTCCTACATTGATTAGCAGAGATCAAGGAAATAGCACTAGGTGGGACTTCCTCGGGTATCCTGTACAATTTCCTGTTCAAATTAATAATAAGACTACAAGGCCTAGACTCATATACAACATGAATTTTCCATAAATAAGGTTGGCCCAAAAGAACATCAAAAACTTTGAGAGGAGAAACATCACACGATACCTCGTCTTTGAAGGGCTTGATTCCATACGACATTTGAAACTGTTGGTTGACACAGAGATCGCTTCCTTGGCAGATCCATCCAATGGTGTAGGGTTGTGGGTGCGGTGTTGTTGGTAGGGCCAACCGCTTGACGACCTCTGCTGAGATGAGGTTATTCTATCTACCGCTATCCATGGTGAAGTGTAGCGGGGTTCCTTTTACCCACATATGTGAATGGAAGAGGCATTCTCCTTCTTCTGGCTCTTCTGGTTCACTAGGCTGGAGCTTGGTGGTAGCAACGGTGGCACTGGGTTCTACGTCAATGATCCATATTCCCCTTTCTAGTTCTGGCTTAGATTCTGAACCCGCATCTGATTCAAAGGCTTTCAGTTTGGCCACCAACAACTGCTTTGAGCGGCAGTCAACAGTGTTATGCTAAGGGCTCTTATGGAAGTCGCGCCACTTCTCGGTATCTTTCTTTGTCTTTCTAGTGTCCTTCTTTGCTTGCGGTTTGGATTGGTTGTCCTGATACTATCCATATTTGATATGTCCTTTGTTCTGTGGGTTGGGGCTGCCCTTTCCTGGATTTTTTTGTGCGGGGTTCCTAGGCCCAAATTTCCGCGTCTTTTGTTTGAGCTTCTGCTCAATTTTGACGGCATATCGGTAGGCCGCGCCCAAGGATGAGATGTCCAAAAATTCCATTTCGGTCTGGATGTATCTATGCAGAGAGACATGATACTTGAGCACCATATGTCACTCCGAATATTTGATACCCAACTTGGTGCGCAAGGTGTTACACATAAAAAATACTCACTTTGATAGTGTCGCAAGTGTCGTCATTACAAAGGTCGCAAGTGTCGCATTTTGCTTACAAGTGCCGCAAGTGTCAAGGAAAGAATACTTACATGGTGCCTATGTCATGCATGTAAACAACATCAAGAGGATACTTGGCACATGTCAAACACTTGATTTGGAAGAGGAGGAAAGGTTAACTAGGCTCATGAACCTTTTGCCATCTGAAAACACTCAAAAAACCAAGTTTTTGAAGGAGAGCGCTCCCCTATATCTTTTCTGGGAGTGTTGGCGCTCCCCATTACATTGTTCGGGAGAATTATAAAGCTTCTTTGGCCCTTTTGGGGGAGCACTAGTGTCTTTAGGAGTGTTGGTGCTCCCTTTAAGCCTACTGGGGAGCACTACAGCGCTCTAATGGCCCTTTTGAGGGAGCGCTACCTATAATAGGCAGTAGTTAAGCTGTTGAGATGAATGGGGGAAGGATCCTTTCATTCTTGGAAGGCAGTTGAGCTCAAATCCTCAATCAAGCCATGATCTTAGGGCATATCTCTAACTGGAGGAGGAAAATCCTCAACTCACCCCAAGGATATCTCAAGTTGTTGAGCCTCTCCAAGGCTATATAAGCAAGATTTCTAATGGTGAAAGGGGACTGGAAAAAGGGAGAATCACACCAAACTTATGATCTTATAAGTGGTGTTGGAACAAAGATATTGTGGAAGCAAGAGACCTATGATCTCATAGGGAGAAATCAGTGAAGCTATCATCATTCATATCATGTATCTTTTGAGCAAGGGTTAGACAAGGAGGACTTGACGAAATTGTTGCAATCCATCTACGGTTGTAAGCAATGTTTTGTCCTCATTAATATAATTTGCTTGGCCTGTTTCTTTCTAATTCGTGTTCAATATCACATGAATTTGTCTCTTTAGTAGATAGACCTATTTCAGACTAATCTTGATAGAGTAGAAAGTGGTCGTACTTTGTTTGTCTACAGGATCCATCGAGGAGCGAAATATTCGAGCTCAACTCGGAGCGTGCAAGGACAAACACCAGTAAAAGGTACTTCTTTTCTCCTTCCTTATCACACACTAGTACACCTAGATATAAAAGGAATTCAGTGACCATGATAAGCACTTTCTGTCTTAGAGTTAAGAGTCTATCTCTTTGAGGAGATCTACCTGTCCGCAGGGAGATTTTCCTTCAACAGAAATTGGCGACTCCACTGGGGAGAATTAGAACTTTCTTAGTTTTGTCTTTCCTCATATACCTTGTCTTACCTTTTGTTTTCTTAGGCCTTGTTCACCCCTTCATATCTGATTGCACTTGGTGATTGACTCTTACCCCATCACACTCAGCTTACCTGTCAAAATTTGATCAAAATTTTGGGTTTTTGGACATTTTTATGAGTTTTTTTAGCCTGGCACCCCCCTACCCGTGTTAGCAGAGCGCCAACACTCCATGGAAGTGTTAGACAGAGCTTTATAACGCTCTGGTGGCCCTTACACCTGAGAACCAACCCTTTTTTGCTCAAAATCTCTTCAAAAATTCCATTTTTTGGAGGTCCAGACCCTCTTTCTTCACTTGTTGAGATGCTTTGTGAATCAATGATTCTCCCTTTGACCTTTGAAATGCTTCCTCTTGAGGAGTAAACACATTGTTTTTCATATTTTATGCCCTTCTTCATTTTTTTTGAGTTTTTGCTGTTGAAAGATTGAAATCGATCTGCTGCTTTTTTCCTCTCCTATCCGACTGAGCGAAACTCCAGTGAAGGACATCTGAAGTCTGTAAATCTTCTCATTTGGTTCTTCGAGGTCATATGATCCAATCTCTTTCTCCTTGATTTTTTTTTTTTGGTTTTCTTTCTCTTGTTTGATCGCAAAAAAAAGGGTGTGTTGTTTGTGCGAAATCTGCATATTGTTGTCTGAATCTCCTTGATCTGAAAGGGTAGTTGGCAAGAGAAATTTTGCATTGAATTGATTATCATTCGCATACAAACGACAAAAGTACAGCTTAATGATTAGTTTGCATATTAGTTTTCATTTTTGAAATGTTGTAGCATCATATTGGATTTGATTGAGAACAAAATTGATTGAGGGCATTCCTTATCGAGTGTTTGATAGTGAAAACGACTCTTCCTCTTTCCCTTAAATAGGTATTCATTGAAAAGAAACGATTTCTTATCATATTTAATACATATTTTTGAGAATTGAGTCATCATTCCATCAGTTTCACTTTCATACACCCTCTGAGTAAACAACAGCCATTAAAATCAACGCTTAACTAAAATTTATCAGACTTTTTACATCTTTGTTAGCAAACCTACATTAGTTTAAGGTGTAGGGCTTTGGAATACGTTGAAAGGATAACTTTCCAAAGCTATCAAAAAAACTTAGTATCTTGCGGTAGGGAGAGTCAAATCCAATTGTCGTATTGTTTTGTTGGGACCCCCCTCTCACACAGGGGTTACGCACGAGGTCGCATTCAGGTGAGTTACAGAGATTATCCCTCTGTGGCCCAACTGTTTGTAGTGGTTGGATCGTATATTGGGGGTCACTGGAAGGTATACCCATGATTATGTGTGGGATCCTTTCAAGCTGATTTCGGACTTGTTATCCTACCATACATTTCGACTGGATTGTCGACTGTACCCGCCCAGGGGATGACTACGAGTTGGTGACCTTAGTAGCCACAATATTTAGGGTCTCACACAAGGTGACGGTGAAGGGAAGTCTCACTGTACCTGGAACATACGTTGGTCAAAATCACTCGGGCTCCTTGGAGGGTAAATCCACAATTACTGCGTGGAAGCTTGCAACAAGGCATAAGTCTGTTAAGCAGGTTGCCAACGTAACTGATCCACCCGCTCTATCCCCGCCCCTTCCTATTTTGATCTCACAATGTTGGATTTCATCACCAACTAGTGGTTTCATCGTAGGAAGGTTTGTTTGATTGATTGCTTCTCAGATTCATAGCATGTGTTGTTTGTTTTACTTAGTGGACCTTAGGTCAAGTCAGTGATAATGGCATCGAATCCTGGGAGTACCAATGGTGGAACCCCTTCTCCTGGGGAACCTTATACCTTTCCTTCGTTTGGAAACTTTGGTCCTCCATATGTTGCCACACTGAGTCTTCCAGGAATCACCATTGGATTACCAGTTTGGTTGTTCCCCACTCTGGTGATCCCGAATCCTCCCAATGTTTCAATTGCACCTAATACTTTGGATGTCAATACACCACCCACACATCAACCTCATGTCGACTTTTCACCTTCTTCATCTATCAAGTCTTCTTGAATTTCTCCTTCTTCGCCTAGTGAAAGCTCTAAAGCAAGTAGCCAGGTTGATCAAAAGAAGAAGAAACGAAAAGAGAAGAAGAAGAAGAACCCGAAAAGGAAAAAGATCCCAACAACATCAGATGTTGGCTCTAAGAAACCAGTTACTGTTAATAGTACTGGGAGTGTTGATGAGGTCAACAAGATTAAAATGAAGAATCTGAAACCCAAATTCCCTTGCAGTCTTTGTAAGGGTGACCACTTTCTGAGGGATTGCCCCGATCTTACCCAGGTCTTAGAAATGTGGTCCTCCACGTCATCAACCTCTGTCGGTCATGTCGATGATACCCTGTCAACTAGTGATGTTTAGGTTGGTAAGAAGAAGAAAACTGTCAAGTTCCCTTGCATGTTATGTAAAGGTAATCATTACTCTCACCTTTGTCCTCGCATGGATGAGGCTTCTTCTCTTTTGGAAAAACTTCAACTTCCAAAAGGTTATCGTAAGCTTTCCTCCGACCCATCATTGGTTGATGGATTGGACAATCCGGTTCCATCCCCGGTCAGTTCGGTTGATCAGGTGGTCAATCTAGTTTCCTCCTTGATTGAACCACAAACCCAAGTAGCTGATCCAATTCCATCATCGATCAGCCCTACTCTTCATCAAAAGAGTGACACCAAAGTGGTCGATCTGTTTTCATCCTTGGTCGATCCCACTCTCCCGTTATAGAGTGACACCAAAGTGGTCGATCCATTTCCACCCGTCGACCCTATTCTTCTCTTGGAGAATGAAACTCAAGTGGTCGATCCCGTGTCTCCATCGGTCGATCCCATTTCTCCATTGTGAAATGTCAAAGTGACTGATCCAGTCCCTTCCTCTGAAGAGTGCTAAAGTGGTCTATCCAAGTCCACCATTGGTTGATCCGATCCAATCATTGGTCAATACTACTCCCCTTCTATAGAGTAAACCTGATACTGCCCATATTTTTCTCATTAATACAGACTCTACCATGCCGGGGGGCATTCCTCCTTCTCCTGTGAAACCCCCTCCAAGTACTGAAGCCATCCTTTTTGATTGGGGTGTGCTAACTGGACCTCGTCTTCCCTCTCACGTTCCTTTCCAGATTACAGTACAGGTTCATGGTCAGGACGTTCCTCAAACGCTGATAGATGAAGGTGCATCCGTTAGTATTTTGTCTTTTGTTGCTTGGTACGCTTTGGGTTGTCCCTAGCTTGCACCAGTTACACATAATCTGTTAGCTTTTAACAGAAGAACTAGTCAACCTTTAGGGATCCTTCCTCAGTTTCTTGTAACTTTGGGAGGGAAAATTGTCTTTATCGATGTCATGGTAGTCCGAGACCCCTTGGATTTTGCTTTACTCCTTGGGTGGCATTATGTTTATGCTATGAAAGCTCTTGTATCCACCCTTTTCCGTGTGATATCTTTCCCTCACGATGGAAGAATTGTGACTATTGATCAACTTTCATTCATTGGCCCTGACTGGGTTACCTCCCTAAGTGGTTCCTATATGCAGATAGTATCACCCCCGCCGCATGTCAATTATGTGGAGTTGTCTCCCATGACCTCAACTTCCGATGATTTGGATCCAGTAGTTGACATGGTGATCTCTTCGGTAGGGTTATTGGAGCCTGATATCCTTACCCCTATCGTGACCCTCGACATGTGTTCCTTCTCGAGTGATCATCTTCCATCCAATGAAGATATCCTGGAGGCCATGACCATATTTTCTCCATTGACATGGTACCCTTCCAGAGTATTATCCTCTTGGAAGCCATTATCCAGACGAAACCATGAGCATAGTTTCTCTTCTCTGTGGCAAGCTCGTTAAAAAATAAAATAGAGGCCTTGAGCATAGTTCTTTTCCTATGTCAAGCTCATTAAAAAATGAAACAGTCATCTCTCTTGAACCTTATTTTCATCCACCCCTCTCCTTTTTCTCATCTACTAGAGAAATTGGTGACGACCTTAGAGCCGGTGAATGAATTGAAGCTTGGAGGGCATGTCTCCAGCCTTTGCTGATCATTCTGGAGTTAAGCCACTAGCTTTCATGCTGGGGGCATACCGAGCTTAGTCTTTGTTATTTCTCATGCTCGTAAATACATGAGAATGCATCCAGGTAGACTTTTATCTCTTTTTTGGACCTGTATGGATACACGAAAAAGGAACCCTCTGGAGTCTCCTTTAAGCTCTTTTCAGACTCTCAAAACATGAAAAGATTGCCGAGTGATATTGCTTCCTTTTCCACTCGTTAAACGGTTTGAAAGGGCGTCTTTCGAGTGATAATTTATCTCTTTTTCGGCCTTGTGAGACTAACATTACAAAAAATGACAACATTGGAGTCATCTTTAAGTCATTTTCAAACTCTCTAAAGATGAAAAGATTACCGAGCGACCTTGTTCTTTTCACGCTCGTTAAAGTATTTGAAGAAAACGTCTGTTGAGCGATAGTTTATCTCTTTTTCGGTCTCGTCAGACTAATTTACTAAAAAGGAACTGAGAGAGTTCTCTTTTAAGTGTTTTTCCAGACTCTATAATCATGAAAAACCTTCGAGTTTTCTGTCTTTGGACTCGCTAAACAAAACATCGACAGGCCCATATGGGATCGAACCCTTACTTCTTCTAGTTCGTTAAACAAAGGAAGAGGAACTTATCGAAGGTGAGTTTTATTGAGAATGTGTTATCCTCCTCAATCTCTTTAAATTAGAAAGAGGTACTCGTCTATCTGGACGGGGGAAAAAATTGAAAGAAGCCAGCCAAGCAGGTTTTTGAGAACATCACCAAATAACTCTTAGAGTCACCCTTGAAGACGACACTTTGTCTTTGTGCACATTATAATCCGCTAAACCTCTGCACTGAGCCAATCCTTTGATTTTCTTTCACTCCTTTGGGTCACCTGACGTAAGTCACAGCATCCACTGCATCATCGCGTTTTGGTCCATGTCATGTTTCTGCTGTTGTGCCTCAGTGTTCAAGGGAAGTGTCCACCTCAAGAGTCAGCCATCACAAATATCTTGTCTCAATACCCGTGTTAGTCCATGTTCATTTGATCTACCAATTACATCTCTATTTCTATTTTGTGTTGTTGATGGGGGATGCATTAAGGCCCTCCTTCGACGAGCCTATTCCTGTCAACTTCAACACATTATCCAGGAATTAGACTTAGAAACTAGTTAGTACTTTGGGACCTGCATGTCTCAATGGCAGGCCTCCTCACGTTCGACAGTGGGTTTTCATCATTGACCTCTGATAGGATGATTCCACGAATGTTCGACTTCAACTCATACATTCAAATTCGTTGGAATGTACTAGAGTACCTTGGGAATCATTGGCATTAATGGTGATCTCCCTCCCACTTGTTAACGGTTTACATCATTGACCGGTAATCAAGTGGTTTCTTCCATGTTCGACATTAGGGCATCTATTCACATGGTTAGATTCGTACTACATTGGGATTGGTAAGAAGACCCTAGGTTGAGTGATCACTTTGATATGTACTTTTCCTAGGTTGCGATGGGAGTTTGTTTTGAACAATGACACATATATTGTTACATATATCCACTTTGTATTGGTCGTGGCTGTGCCTTGTCATCTCATAGATCCACTGTGTATTCTTCGTGGATACGATCAGTTCAGGTCATGGGAGTATAGATCCACAGTGTATTTTTAGTGACTATACCTTTTTATCAATACAATTATGGATCCACAGTGTATTTAATGGTGGCCATATCTTGCAAGTCTTGATCACCCAAGCATAGGTATGCCTGCCTTGGGTTTGAAACATGTCATAATTTTTGTTGGATGTTTGTGTGCAGCTTTTGTCAGGTTCTCTACATCTATACCCTTGCTTGAAAGTCTACAAAGCATTTCAGTTACCAGTTCCTGTCTTCTAACTTCATACTTTGAGGGGAAATCTGTTACACATAAAAAATACTCACTTTGATAGTGTCACAAGTGTCGTCATTACAAAGGTCGCAAGTGTCACATTTTGCTTACAAGTGCCGCAAGTGTCAAGGAAAGCATACTACCATGGTGCCTATGTCATGCCTATAAACGACATCAGGAGGATACTTGGCACATGTCAAACACTTGATTTGGAAGAGGAGGAAAGGTTAACTGGGCTCATGAACCTTTTTCCATCTGAAAACACTCAAAAAACTAAGTTTTTGAAGGAGAGCACTCCCCTATATCTCTTCTGGGAGTGTTGGCGCTCCCCCTTACACTGTCTGGGAGCATTATAAATATTGTTTGGCTCTTATGGGGGAGCACTGGTGTCTTTAGGAGTGTTGGCGTTCCCTTTAAGCCTACTGGGGAGCGCTACAGTGCTCTGATGGCCCTTTTGAGGGAGCGTTGCCTATTCTGGGCAGTAGTTAAGTTGTTGAGATGAATGGGGGAAGGATCCTTTCATTCTTGGAAACTAGTTGAGATTGAATCCTCAATCAAGCCATGATCTTAGGGCAGATATCTAACTGGAGGAGGAAAATCCTCAACTCACCCCAAGGATATCTCAAGCTGTTGAGCCTCTCCAAGGCTATATAAGCAAGCTTTCTAATGGTGAAAGGGAACTGGAAAAAGGGAGAATCACACCAAACTTATGATCTTATAAGTGGTGATGGAACAAAGATATTGTGGAAGTAAGAGACATATGATCTCATAGGGAGAAATCAGTGAAGCTATAATCATTCATATCATGGATCTTTTGAGGAAGGGTTAGACAAGGAGGACTTGACGAAACTCTTGCAATCCATCTACGACTGTAAGCAATGTTTTGTCCTCATTAATATAATTTTCTTGGCTTGTTTCTTTCTAATTTGTGTTCAATATCACATGAATTTGTCTCTTTAGTAGATAGACCTATTTCAGACTAATCTTGATAGAGTAGGAAGTGGTTGTACTTTTTTTTTTCTACAGGATCCATCGAGGAGCGAAAGATTGGAGCTCAACTTGGAGCATGCAGGGACAAACACCGGTAAAAGGTACTTCTTTTCTCCTTCCTTCTCACACACTAGTCCATCTAGATCTAAAAGGAAGTCAGTGACCATGATAAGAAATTTTTGTCTTAGATTTAAGAGTCTATCTCTTTGAGGAGATCTACCTGTCCGCAGGGAGATTTTCCTTCAACACAAGGTATGAAATATATTCGTGAAATCTGGCATTGCTTGGTCTCTTTGTTGCTGCAGTGTGGTCCATTTGGTATACAAGTCATCATAACTTCCGACAGGGTAGTATTGTTCCTTAATATCATCCTTGAAGGAATCCCAGGTGGTCGTGACTGTAAATAATGAGGGTTCCTCTATTTCCATTTTCTCACAGAAAGTTTCACACCAATCTTTGACATGGGGAATGACTTTAAGGAGTGCAAAAGTAATATTTTCTCTATTCGAAAAGTTATGGACAGAAAAATACCCTTATAGTGGATTCAACCACTTGTATACAAAATATGTGTCTATCTAACCTTCAAATATAGGAATATCAAATTTTATTGGTACCTTGAAGGGGGTGGCACCTCCGCGCGAAGAAGATGTGTCGCCTATTGGTAGCTGTCGAAGGATTTGTGCGAAACTATCCATCATATCATTCCTTTGTTGCGTGAGATATTCCTCAATAAACAATTTGAAAGGATCTCCTATCCCATCATATTTATTTTCTCCTGCCATGAGAGGTCGCTTGGATGTGTGAGATATTTTTTCCTCAAGATAAACAAGCTCGAGACCCAACTCTTTGTACTCCGACCTCGTTGGGGACATGCATTAAGACGACAAGGAGCATAACTCTGTTGATACTGAGAGGGGGGTGAATCAGTATCAAGTACAATTTAAAACCTTTTTCAACTTATACTAAAACCATTCAATTATATCCAATGAGAAATGAACAATAGTATAATAGGTACACCAATACACCAC
>ML788310.1:892248-906773 GCA_009831015.1 Picea engelmannii
AGGATGTGATTAGAATCAGAGTAGTCATTAGGATTCAAAAGAGAAAGGGATTCTTAGCTTTGATTCATATTCTTTTATTGTTATGCTTTCATGATTTTCATTTGATTATTGTTATGTAATTCAAGATAGATTTATTGTGTGAGATCACATATGTTATTTGCCGTTAACTCTTCACATGTTGTATTGCTTTTCCTTTATGCAAATTCCTTCTTTCCTAGATTAATGTTTCCTTCTTTCCTAGATTAGTTTCATTTCAACAATTTAGATTAGATTACTTTTACTTCAGTCCTGCATATATAGTGCATGTGCTTTGTAAGCCTACGAACCTCCGATTGACAAATTAAATGGTTGGGAAAATACTATAATGGAATTAAACGACAATATTTCTGCCTAACAGTTGCAGTATCCTTCTATTCACCTTTTGAACAGATTGTGAAGAAGCTGAATTTTGTTGTATGAGATACTACCTTGCGACACTATTTAGGTGGAACAGTCTTCGGAACTACCTCTGGTATTCTGTAGAGATGACTCCCCAGAGAAACAATAACACTGCAGGGTTGAGACTCATAAAAAACATGTGCTTCTAGATATATGTTTGGCCCAAGAGAACATCTTAGACATCCAGTGGGGAAACATCACATAATTCCTCATCCTTGAAGGGTTGGATTTTGTATGACAATTGACACTTCTTGCTAACATGGAGATCTCGTCTGTGGTGAAGCCATATGATGTTGTATGGCTATGGGTGTGGTGTTGTTGACAATCCCAAATGTTTGAATACCTTTGCTGAGATTAGGTTCTTCTGTCTTCCGCTATCAATAATAAAATGCAGTGGGGTCCCCTTCACCCACATATGTGAATGAAAAAGGCGTCCCCCCTCTTCATGATCTGCTGGTTCTTCTGGTTGAATTGTTGCGGTCGTGACAATAGCAGTGGGGTCTGCGTCGATGATCTGTCTTTTACCAGTATTTTCATAATCATATTTTGAATAAGGGTTCGAATCCTTGTATTTGATCTCGTACACCAATGACTATTTTGAGCGACATTCATCAGCGTTGTTCTATGGGATTTTATGGAAATCACACCATTTTACGATGTCCTAATTTGTCTTCCCGTGACCCTTCTTTTCTTGTGGCTTGGACCGGTTTTCGGGAGATAGTTTGTTAGGATCGTCTTTATCATACTTTGGTTGTTGTAGACTTGCAGACCCAAACTCTCGTTTGTTCTGGTGCTTAAATTTCTGTTCGATTTTAACAACATATCGATAAGAAACACTGAGTGATGAGATGTCGAGAAAATCCATTTTAGTTTGGATGTATATGTGTAGAGCCCCATGGTATTTCAGAACCAAATGTCATTCGAAGTCTTTGATACCCAACTTGGTGCACAAGGTATGGAAGGTATTGGTGAACTCCATAATTGCTTGGACCCTCTCTTTCTGCAGTGTGGTCTATCTCATGTATTGGTCCTCATAGTTGCCAACAGGGTAATATTGTTCCTTTACTGCATCCACAAAAAAATCCCAAGTGGGCTCAGCCCCATATATTCCAGAATCCACTGTGGAAATTTTCTCCCATTAAGTTTCCCACCAATGTTTGACATGGGGGAGATCCTTAAGGAGTGCGAAGGTGATATTTTCCCTATCGAAAAAATTATGAATAGAGAAATAACCTTCTAGTAGATTTAACCATTTTTCTAAGGCATCTTCATCTATCTGTCCTTCAAATATGGGAATATCAAAATTAACTTGTACCTTGAAAGGAGAGGTACATCCAAAGTGGTCGCTTGATGAATATGCGTCTGTTGTTATCGACAGGCGTTGAAGGAAGTGGGCGAAATTCTCCATTATTTCATCCCTCTGTCGCGTGAGAGCTTGCTCAAGCAATAGATTAATAGAATCATATGCTCTGTCATTTTTGTTTTCTTCCGACATGGAGGGTTTCTTGGATGTGCAAGAGCAATTGTATTCAAGAGAGACAAGCTCAATATTAAACTTTCTATACTCAGACCTCGTCGGGGACATGCACTGAAAAACGATCAAGAGCAGCCTACTCTCGACATGAAATGAGAGCGAAGATATAATAAATCAATGTAAAAATATATCTCAGATATCCAATAATATAATAGAAATGTATCAGAGATGCAATGATACAGTAATACACAATTTTCTATTAATTATTGAAAATGTACAAAGACTGTAAAACTATAGAGTGAAAGACTTGCTAGAATGGTGGCAGCTTATCTCTAAGAAGAGATGTGTCTGCTACTCTCATTCACAAGAAGGTAATTTTACAATGAGGCTCCAAATGCATTTTTATCATAAATAAAATCCCAAACCCTAAACCTTGAAGATGAAAAGGCAACAGGTTTGTGGACCCCGTTTTGGGTAGTTTGGTGTATCAACCTCCACAGGGCGTAACTTTGGCATATGATCTTTGTTTGGGGCGCACGATAGCTCATTGGAAAGGTATCATTGAGGAGATTCATTTAGGGGAATCAATTAGAGCATTGTTTCTATAATTGAGAAGATCAATCCAAAAAAACCTTCAATTAGGCCCTAAAAAATGGTCCCGGAAGTTAAAAACTGCTAAAAATAGTAAATTACCAAAATTGCCAGAAAATTGTTTTGAGCCAGTTGGAAAAGGTGGGTGGCCACCGATATCCACCTGGATCAATCCTCCCTCCTTAGGAAGAAATTTTATTCCTTTATTTGAGTGCCCGGGGGAGAGGGAAAAGCGTTTGTTGAATCTGCATCTTGATGATTTGCTTTCCTTGTTGGAGAAATTGCGTTACTTAGTGTTGAGTCTCAGGATTGTCGAATTTTCATCCACATTTCCTTTCACCATTCATCACATTTATCCATATTATACCACTCCATAAACCATTCATTAATACCATTTCATAATTAAATATGGGTTTAACCTTATTATTTTCCAAATCATTTATTTTAGTATTAAAAGGGAATTTGTGATTAAATATTAGAAAATTGACATGTTTTCATATATATCTCAAAAATGTGTGAGCTTTGTAATGTGTGAAGGATTAATTCAAAAAGACTTCTCGAATACTTCCTCCACCATTTCAAGATTTGAGAAGATAATTCAATCCTAATCCAAGGAGAAGATCATGGAGATTTGGTTTTCATATCTTATACAAGATATATGAGAGATATGTGTGATGATTTGAAGGGATTATATTTTGTAATAATGGGAAATGGGTTGAGAGAAAGATGGATCTGTAATTATGAGATGTTTATCTCCTTTTCAAAGCTCTCATGTATAAAAGAGAGTGCCCTCTCTTCATAAGGAGGAGGATAATCATTATTATGTAGATTAGAGGAGAATTATTATGATGTAAGATAGGTTCTTGAGGATAATTGCTATGATGTGATTCATGAAGACACTCCTTTTGTAAACCTACTTGTTGAAGATTAATGAAAATTTGAATTCAGTGATTTTGTCTCTCGTACAAGTTAGCATCTAGTGATCTAAAGATTACATGTTGGCATCGACAAGGGCCACTGATCCAACTTGGTAAGCTTATTGTAAATTGTTAGTGTAGATTTTGATTTCATGTATTTGTTATTTTGATTTCATGTTATTTTGTTTGATTTCACTATTCGAATTTGTTACAAAGTGTGGTAATGCAGGAACAGTTGGATCTCCATATTTCACCATACATGAGCTTTAATGGAGCATTCCACTTATTATTTTAATTTCTCCATGAGATAGAATCAAAGTTCATCTTTTCTTTTCATGAGCCATCAATGAACATTTCCATCACCTGAGCAAGAGCTTTTGCTTGTTTATGAGTTTTTCTTTCCAGCTTTCGAATTGTGTGAAGATTGTCATTTTTAAAAGTGTGATTGGTTTCTAAATGGTTTTCTTATCTAGCTATACTAAACCGACATAGGAACCTATATGTTATCGTTACATATAGTGCATCAACTCTACTGATTATGAATCTCGGTTGATAATTTATGTTTGGTAATATATTATGCATATAATTGCACCAACATTTTGGCGTCGTTGCCGGGGAGTTGTAAACGGTAATAGGTAAGTATTTGGACTAGATTTCTTTAATGGTTTTGGATTGGTTTTATGGAGGGTGGAGAGAAGATGGTAAGATGTGCGGGAAGAGACCATGCATCTACTTTGGTGGGGTTCCTCCAAAGTTAGGTTGTCCTCTTCCTTTTATGCAAAAATGTGTTTATCCTTATTTTATGCAAAAGTGTGATTTTGTTTATGCAAATTTAGTTTTTATTTATGATAGGCTAACTTGTGTGAACTGATAACCTGGTGACAACAGGGTCCCAATAACGCAAGGAGTTCAAGTTTGGCGTGTTTTATTTTTACAAATAGTTTTAATTTCTTAGTTTTAAATCTTTGATGATAAATCAATCTCCTTTTTCGATATGGTTTAACTATGAGTATAAGCTTGGAATAGCTCACTCAGATCCTAGCAAAAGTCAGGATCTCCTCTTATCTAGAAGAGGATATCTTGAAAGCAGCTGAAAGTTTAATTACTCCTCCAGAGGCAAACGATGAAACAACATACAAGGAACCTTGCACATCTGATGACGAACGATTATGCGAACAAGAGATCGAGGGGGATAACGAGGAGTTGCGACATGATCTGAGGAGTGAAAACTATGCCTATGAAAAAATTATTGAACGATGGCTTCAAGCAGGTACCAGGTTAGATCCATTCAGTTTTTATTTTTATTTTGTTAAATTAGAGTTTCAAAATTTAATTTTGCATGGTTATATATATTTTCTATTATCATTTGTGAAATTCATAGTGAACATATTCTTATCACTGTTGCGCTTATGGTTACATTGGCTATTTGATTACACGTAACCGATTTCCAATTCCCAATTAGAGTAGAATAGAGTAGGTAGGTTAGTTTTCAATAAGTATGCTCTCCTCCGCACTTCGTGTGATATCAAGGATCAGAAAGTAGGATGTCTCTAACGTTTTCAAGAATGAATTAGTTGATGATTTGCAAACATACTTAATCAATTTTCATCTTCAATTTGCAATTCATTTTGTTTCCATTTGCTAATGAATCTATTCCCTTTAATTTTATTTGAATTTGTCTTCTTTTAAATTTAAGAATAAAGAAATTAGAAAAAAAGTGATAAAACACCAAAATGTTTAGGTTAAATTAGGAATCTTTTAATTTTAAATTTATAGGAATAAAAATAAAAACATATATATAAATACAAAAAAATAATAATAACATGAAACTAAAAACAATGAAATAAACACAACCATCCCTAGTTTTAAATGAAAACCACAGAATAAACTCTAATTGAACAAACAAACAAAATAAATGTCCACATCGCCAAGATCTGCAATATTTTCGGTCTCAACCAGTTCATCTATGGTTCGATTCATATCAGTGTTATCATTAATATAATCCAAACAGTAGTGGGCATCCAATTCTTAGAAATTCAACAACATGAATAAAATCTACATTAAAATAATCAATGTTTGAGTGTACTAAGAAAATGTTCAAATAGCAGTGGGTTTTAAAAATTTATGATCTTCCTGAGCAATAATGTATTTTCCAAGTGCTCTTAATATTCTGTGAGCTGGAGCTAATCAACAAGGATGCGGACGAAGTTTTTATGCTTTATATTGGAATCAAATTTGCGTTGACAATTAGTAAGATGAGCTAGCGTTCAGATCTCGAACAGTAATATGCATTCGCCATCAGGTCTTTAAGCTCGGTTACAAGAAATCACATTGAATCATAACACATTTTTTTCCGCCAGAGAAAGGAAAGCACAAGGGAAGGTGACCATTTCTCTCCTTCTCCCTCAGCTTGTAGCCTGGAACTAACCCATCCCATTCATTCACTCAGTGGACCACCAAAAAGGTATCCAAGAGAAGAACCACGACTAGGAGCAGCATGGAATTTGGTTGATGATCAATCCTTTTAAAGTTTCCACAGTTCTGTCCTTCAGCATGGAAATAAGTTTTCCATTAAAACTTATGTAAATGAAAACAATTATGGAGACACTACATTTAGCTATTTTAGTAATAGCAAGTGCATCAATCACCCAACTTCCTTGTTTTGCTGTCTGCGGTAAGTGGTGGACTCCAATTCAGATATTGGTAAGGCCAAACAACTAGCTCGTGCCTTCCATGCATTTCCTAGCGGCCAGGTTAGGCCCGTTAGTCGAAGTCTGTCATCGAAAAACATAACTACCAGGAAACAGGCACTGCCAACATTGGATGTACAGATCTGTCGAAGGCCAAGGACCAAAGTGAAAAGATTATTTGAAATTTGTTTCAATCGCTCGACAAATCTGTCAAGGCACACCATGCTAGCTCTCCCACCTGTTGTCTCTGCTATAGATCACAAGTCTCCAAATATGTGACTAATGTTAACCAACACAATGAAATTAGACAGTTAGGTAAGTTCTGAATTATTATTTCTGGGATCCTCTCCGATCTCACGATTATTGCCTGCACTATTGTTTGGGTTTCCCACTAACTTTGGTGCAATGGCAGCTCAGATGAGAGCCTTCTTTGATTCCACGGGGAAGTTATGATATTTTAAAAGGAGGGAAGGAGAGGATGCGGGTTGGCTGTGCGAGAAAATTGAATTTCGTTTTGGGAAGGCTTCATGTATTCAAAATTCAATTTCGCCCAAAAGACTGGACAACATACACGCAAGACTGCTGGTGGGGTTTTTGGCAATACAGACACCAGTGGGCAGTACAACATGGGTGTGGAGCTGTAGACGGATGATCGACAAAGCAAGGTAGTCAGTAATAAGTATAGCCATATCTTGTAACCAGAGAATGGTGATGGCCAAGGCTGTGATGTGCGTCGTGCTTCTAGCGGCAGTGATGGATGCAATGGCAACGGGAATAGAAGGTGCCATCATCCAAAATTGTGGAAAAACTATGATTCCATGCCACCCATTCTTTGTTTCCAGAGAAATTACAGCTGACTGTTGTCTTGTTTTTTATTTGCTCATCACTGCAGTGAAGTCCGATGCCGATTGGCAGGATGTATGTAAGTTCTTTCTGGAGGCAGGAAGTCTTCCTATAGGAACTACTCCCCCCAAAGTTCATGCCTCTCTACATGTTGCCATGTACCCGGTAACAGAGGAAACTGTTCGTTTTGAGTCAGTGAATGCTCGAGAATGCGAGACTGATTGATGAGGTTGTTGTGAGCTTAGCATGTTAGGTTGGCATGTTAATGTTTGGTTTGGCATGTTAGGTTGAGAATGTTTTGTTTTTATCTTCCAATTATTTATTTTATTTTATTTTTTATTATTATTGCATTAATGAGCTATAACCCTCCATTAAAAAAAACAATTATTATAAAGAATTTCATTTTTTTTATAATAACAAAAAAAATATTGTTTATTTTCTTAAAAAAAAAAAAATTAAAAGAATTTAATTTTTTTGTTTTATTAATTATATATATATGTGTGTGTGTGTGTGTGTGTGTGTGTGTGTGTGTGTGTGTGTGTGTGTGTGTGTGTGTGTCTTAGATCAAACATAATAAAATTAAAATTAAAACTAAAAATTCATAAAAGATAATAACAAATTAAAAAAAAATACAAACAAAAACAAATAAAATTGCAAATGGATCTAAAACATTTCCTGAAAACAATAATCTCCAAACATGTTTTTTACGCCTTAAGATAATTTGTTTTTCTTAAAGTCGCTTCATGCAGCAATCAACAATGGAATAAGCGCGCAACGACAACAGGTAAAACACATTTTTTTATCTTTTTAATTTGTCTCATTCATACTTAATCTCGCATTTTCTATTTTACGATGATCTCACAAATTTTATTGCAGGATTAATACTAAGTTTGATTGCAAGAATGAAGACGCTTGCATTTCATGCTACAGTGATTCTCAAGAATTGCAAAACTCTTTAGAAAAACATGCTTTATTAAAATCTTGAAGGATCTAAATTTTTCATCACACATGTCATGACGTTTGTCTCTACACCGCCATCTTTCATAAAACCAATTACGCCATGACATGAGCATTTACCTTTCTCCTTCCAAGCTTATTTGTCATCCCTGCTGGAGTCCACTATTTCCTTGATTTATCCGTCATGACTTTGCACACACCTATCTTTCTGAGTCACATACATCTCTTTATATTTTTCAATTCATTTTGCCTTGTCAATAAAACCATCCAGCTCCCTTTCCACGATTACATTGCCTTGCCATAAACATTGTTTCTACTAAGATCTTTTCATTTATAGTCCTACCAATATTTTTACAAACTCGCGTTGACTGATGTGGGATTCCTTAAGGCCCACATTTCAACAAGTCTTTCCCCATCGACCTCAACACCTTATCTAGGATATAGACTAGAATTCATTTGGAGTACCTGGAGGCTTGCATGCCTTAATGGAAAATTCTCTCACTGGCAATCATGGGAATATATCATTGTCCCTTGATCGTCAGATCTTGCAAGTGGCTCAACATCAACTCATTCATTCGCACTTCGCAAGATGTACTTAGGTACCTTGGCACTCATTGACATCAATGGTGAGTTTTCCTTGTATTGGTTAACGACATTCATCAATGGCCAGTAATCCAATGACTTCTTTTCATGCTCAACATCGACACATTCATTCACATGACTAGAATTGTACTATCGGGATTAGCAGCGGGTGAAGACTATAAATTTTTCCATGACTCCTCAGTAGTTATAACAGCATGACTTTATCTATATGAGAGTACTACAGTTCCACTTCCTTAATTCCTCTTTTCCATGATTCATCATCAACAGTTCAGATTCCTACACTTCACATTCCTTGATCCAGCAGTGACAACCGTCGCATCTATAGTAGCAGTCACCTTTCACATGATCCTGCAGCAGTGACATCTTCCATGCTCCAGAATTCACATCTTCCATATTCCTATTGCATAGTTCATCAACATTTTGGGTAAGTGGAGATATGTTGTTTTCTACTCTTTAATCATGCAATCCCTTACATGCTAGAATGAATAATTTGGAAAAATCCTTCACCGTGCTCTCTTTCCTTTTCACTTCTATGACTTAGACCACGTTGCATGAGGACATGAAACCAATTCAGTTTGGGGGGGGGAAACTATATTCGCTATCATCACTCCATTTTTCCACTACCATTTACCATCTACCAACATTTTTTTTCTTTCAACGATACTCTATTGCACTTTGCTTCATAAGCATTGATATACATATTGGCATGATTCACAAATATGAAAAAGGGATTTCTTATACTCAGTGATATTTTTTTATTCCAACAAGAAAATGGGTAAATTATTATCATAACAGTAAGAGAACAAATAATGAAATGAATGTTTTTTACACAAGAACCAACATTTTATTATTATAACAGCAAGAAAAAAAAATTAACGAAATGAATGTTGCTTACACAAGAACCAACCATAAGAAAATGTCATTTGTTATTCATGTAAATCCCATCCTGGAAATATTCATTATCATCACTCGAAGCCAAAATTCAGATGCCAAAATTTCTTGAGAAGATTCATACACAGTTGCATGAGGACATGCAACAAGTTCAGTTGGGGGGTATGTTGAGTCTCGGGATTGTCGCATTTTCATCCACCTTTCCTTTCACCATTCATCACATTTATCCATATTATACCATTCCATAAATCATTCATTAATACCATTTCATAATTAAATATGGGTTTAACCTTATTATTTTCCAAATCATTTATTTTAGTATTAAAAGGGAATTTGTGATTAAATATTAGAAAATTGACATGTTTTCATATATATCTCAAAAATGTGTGAGCTTTGTAATGTGTGAAGGATTAATTCAAAAAGACTTCTCGAATACTTTCTCCACCATTTCAAGATTTGAGGAGATAATTCAATCCCAATCCAAGGAGAAGATCATGGAGATTTGGTTGTCATATCTTATCCAAGATATATGAGAGATATGTGTGAGGATTTGAACGGATTATATTTTGTAATAATGGGAAATGGGTTGAGAGAAAGGTGGATCTGTAATTATGAGATGTTTATCTCCTTTTCAAAGATCTCATGTATAAAAGAGAGTGGCCTCTCTTCATAAGGAGGAGGAATCATTATTATGTAGATTAGAGGAGAATTATTATGATGTAAGATAGGTTCATGAGGAGAATTGTTATGATGTAGATTGGATTCATGAAGAGACTCCTTTTGTAAACCTACTTTTTGAAGATTAATGCAAATTTGAATTCAGTGATTTTGTCTCTCGTAGAAGTTAGCATATGGTGATCTAAAGCTTCCATGTTGGCATCGGCAAGGGCCACTGATCTAGCTTGGTAAGCTTATTGTAAATTGTTAGTGTAGATTTTGATTTCATGTATTTGTTATTTTGATTTCATGTTATTTTGTTTGATTTCGCTATTCGAATTTGTTGCAAAGTGTGGTAATGCAAGAATAGTTGGATCTCCATATTTCACCATACATGAGATTTAATGGAGCATTCCACTTGTTAGTTTAGTTGCTCCAGGAGATAGAATGAAAGTTCATATTTTATTTTCATGAGCCATCAATGAACATGTCCATCACCTGAGCAAGAGATTTTGCTTGTTTATGAGTTTTTCTTTCTAGCTTTCAAATTGTGTGAAGATTTTCATTTTTAAAAGTGTGATTGGTTTCTAAATGGTTTTCTTATATAACTATACTAAACCGACATAGGAACCTATCTGTTATCGGCACATATAGTGCATCAACTCTACTGATTAGGAATCTTGGTTGATAATTTATGTTTGGTAATATATTATGCATATAATTGCACCAACACTTAGCATGTTGAAGGTTGTCACGAACCTGTGGTTGGAAGGGTTGGACCTTTTTAACCAGTCTAGATACATGAGATGCCTGTGTACATAAGAAATCTTTACACTTTGCTGCAATCTTGTCAACCTGCTTCTATTGGATAGAAGGTGCTTGGGTGAGATTGTAGTGGTTGCAATATCCTTTTGTTCATCATTTGAACAGATTATGAAAAAAGATGAATTTTGTAGTATGAGATACTACCTTGTGGCACTCTTTAGGTGGAACAGTAGTCGGAACTACCTCTGGTATTCTGTAGAGATGACACCCCAGAGAAACAATGACACTGCGGGGTCGAGACTCATAAACAACATGGCGCTTCCACATATATGGTTGGACCTTGAGAACATCAAATAAACCCAATGGGGAAACATCACATAATTCCTCATCCTTGAAGGTTTGGATGACGTATGACAATCAAAACTACTGGCTGACACAGAGATATCGTCCCTGGTGAAGCCACCCAATATTGTATGGATGCGGGTGTGGTGTTGTCGACAATCCCAATTGTTTGATGACCTCTTCTTAGATGAGGTTCTTCTGGCTTCCGATATCAACAAAAAAATGCAGTGGGGTCCCCTTCACCCACATATGTGAATAAAAAAGTTGCTCCCCCTCTTCAGGATATGTTTGTTCTTCTAGTTGAATTGTTGCAGTTGCAACAATAGTAGTGGGGTCTACGTCGATGATCTGTCTTGTACCAGTATTTTCAGAATCAGATTCTGAATCAGGGTTTGTCTCCTTCTCTTTGATCTTAGACACCAATGACTATTTTTAGAGACATTCATCGATGTTGTGCCAAGGTATTTTGTGTAAATCACACCATTTTCCAGTGTCCTTTTTTGTCTTCCCGTGACATTATTTTCTTGTGGCTTCGACTGATTTTCAGGAGACTGTTTGTTAGGTTCATCATTATCATAGTTTTGTTGTTGCAGACTTGTAGACCAAAACTCTCATTTGTTCTGGTGCTTAAATTTCTTCTTGATTTTAACAACATATTGATAAGCAACACCGAGTGATGAGATGTCCAGAAAATCCACTTCAGTTTGGATGTATCTTTGTAGAGCCCCACGGTATTTCAGAATAAAATGTCGTTTAGAGTCTTTGATACCCATCTTGGTGCACAAGGTATGGAAGGTATTGGTGAACTCTAAAGCTGCTTGTCCCCTCTCTTTCCGTAGTGTGGTCCATCTCATGTATTGGTCCTCATAGTTTCCAAGAGGGTAATATTGTTCCTTTACTGCATCCTAAAATAAAACCCAAGTGTGCTCGACCCCATATATTCCAGACTCCTTTGTGGAACTTTGCTCCCAGTAAGTTTCCCACCAATATTTGACATGGGGGAGAGGCTTAAGGAGTGCGAAGGTGATATTTTCCCTGTCGGAAAAAATTATAAACATAGAAATAACCTTCTAGCAGATTTGAACATTTTTCTAAGGCATCTGCATCTATCTGTCCTTCATATATGGGAATATAAAAATTAACTTGTACCTAGACAGGAGAGGTACTTCCAAAGTGGATGCTTCATCAATATGCACATGTTGTTATCGACATGCGTTGAAGGATGTGGGAAAAATTCTCCATCATTTCGTCCCTCTGTCACGTGAGTGTTTTCTCAAGCAACAGATTAATATAATCGTTTTCTCTATCGTTTTTATTTTCTTCCTCCATGGAGGGTTCCTTGGATGTGTGAGAGAGATTGTATTCAATAGAGACAATCTTGATACCCAACTTTCTATACTCGGACCTTGTCGGGGACATGCACTGAAAAATGATCAAGAGTAGCCCGCTCTGATACCACTGATCCAAATTATTTTCGGCACAAAATGAGAGCGGAGACATAATAAAGAAATATACAAAGATATCTCAGATATCAAATAATATAACAAAAATGTATCAAATATGCAACCATAAACACGGATATATAGTAATGCCCAATTTTCTATTAATGAGTGAAAATGTACAAAGATTGTAAAAATACAGAGTGAAAGACTCGCTAGAATGGTGGCAGCTTATCTCTAAGAAGAGATGTGTTCGCTACTCGCATTCAAAAGAAGGTTATTTTACAATGAGGCTCTAAATGCCTTTATTTCATAAATAAAATTCAAAACCCTAACCCGGGAAGATGAAAAGTGAACAATTTTGTGGAGCTTGTTTTTGTTAGTTTGGTGTATCAACTTCCCTGGGGCGTAACTTTGGCATACGATCTTCGTTTGGGATGCACAATAGCTCGTCGTAAAGTTATCATCGAGGCGATTCATTTGAGGGGATAAATCAGAGCCTTTAGATATCATTGAGAAGATATATCCCATAAAACCTTAATTTAGTCCCTCAAAATGGCCCCGAAAGTTAAAAACTGCTAAAAATAGTAAATTAGCAAAATTGCCAGAAAACGTTTTTGAGCCAGTTGGAAAAGGTTGGTGGCCACCGATATCCACCTAGATAAATCCTACCTCCTTAGGAAGAAATGGTATCCATTGTTTTGAGTGCCCGTGGGAGAGGGAAAAGCGTTTGTTGAATCTGCATCTTTATTAGTTGCTTGCCTTGTTGGATAAGTTGCACTGCTTATCTTGTTGAAGGTTGTCACCAACTTGTTGTTGAATCGCTCAGATGGTGCATGATTCGAATAGGTGATGTGTGCTACATGGTTTGGCTTTGTGCTTTGACTAGTGACTCGATGAAATAGAAACAGATGTTTTAGGTAGGCATTGAATCGAGTTGTGACGAGGCAGTAAGTATTTAGAATTTTGACAAGTATGGAACTATGAGTCATCAAATAGGAGGAAATTTAAATAACAGACATAGCTTTGAGTTCGACCTCTGAATTAACTCGACAATGAAAGATGACTAGAAATGTCATTTAAGACTCTTGATTCAAGCTATTAGTTAGGGCATTCTGGAATAGACTCATCTGTTTTTCAGTAAGAGTTAAAGTTCATAAATGGAATGAAATCTTCCTTTGGCCGAGAATATAGGTAGCATTCAATTAACGAAGGTAGATGCTACAAGGAAACCATGACATGACTAACCTGTAACAGAATTTGAGGTGTCAATTGTTCGGGCTTTCACCAGTGCAAAGCTATCATTTTATGACATGTGCACTGTTGAAAGTGATAGCTTTCAACAGCTAACTCGCGAAAAATCAAAACGGTTGCACTGTTGAAAGCTGGGAAGCAAAATTTTGAAAGCCAAGACTCACAGAAATGAATTTTTTTGACTCATTCTATCACTCAAAATGACGATGCTATTTTGGGAGATAACATCTGGCTCCAACTGGGATGGAGACCTCCCAGCGAGGTTTCCAAGAACCTAGTAGTTCCAGTAGCCTTTAGCATTGGGCATGGAGTCATCAAGCCTTTAGCACTAATCCCTCTGCAAACCTGTAGCTTTCATGCTGCCTGTTTTGCTTATTCAACAATAACTGAAAATGATCTATGTGCTCAATGAAGATCTTATTTGTCTGTCTACTCCTACATCTAGCCAATAAAAGTATATTGATCAAGTAAAACTGGATTTCCAATGCAGCCAAGTGAGAAACTGATCTACTGACATCATATTGAATCTTGACCCGAACAATAATAAAGACCATATCATGCAGAAGAAAGGTTTGAGCAGATGAATAAGAGAATCTTCTTCTGACATAAATATCTTAACATTCATGCTGCTGATAGGCTCCAAATAGTCAGCAAAAGGGTCATC